>CAUYRT010039318.1:0-30990 GCA_963574885.1 Lepilemur ruficaudatus | reverse complement strand
GACAAAAGTACGAAAGACAAAAAGTCTAGTCTAAAATCATAATAGTGAGACCAGCAAAAGAACTATCCAACTGAGTTTAGTCAACCTTAAGAATCACAAGATGGGAGGGAGAAGGAGGGGATGGGTATATTCACACTTAATAGGTATGGTGCCCACCGTGTGGGGGATGGACATGCTTCAAGCTCTGATGTGGGTGGGGCAAAGGCAATGTATGTAACCTAACCATTTGTACCCCCATAATATGCTGAAATAAAAAATAAATAAATAACCTAAAAAAAAAAAAGAAAAAAAAATATGCCTCAAACTCATAATTAGTAGAACACTGAAAACTAGAAGATAGATTTTAAGATCCAGAGCTAAGATTATATATTTGGAAGGCTGCCATCACTTTTTGCTCAACATAAAGATATGTGGAAATTATTTAGTCCAGCAGACTGCTAGGGATAATGTATAATAATATACAAAATGTGGATGTACATGTACATGCATGCATACTTTTTGTTGGTAAAGTTTCATTACATGGTTATTAGGAGGAACTGGTCTTCTGAAAAATGGAAAGCACCTTTTTTAACAAAAAAAATTAAATTTAAAATAAACTTAAGGCTGTATATAAAGGCACATTACAAAACAAATTTTTTTTCCCCAGAGACAGGGTCTCACTCTGCTGCCCAGATAGGAGTGCAGTGCCACATTCATAGCTTCCTGTAACCTGGAACTCCTGGGAGCAATCAATCCTCCTGCCTTAGCCTCCTGACTAGCTGGGACTTACAAGCGCGTGCCACCATGCCCGGCCTGACTTGATTACTTTTTTAAAGGGGGGAAACACCAAGAATAAAGTACAGTAATGAATTTACTCGTTTTTAAGGGGCAGGGTTCAAAGGCAAAGAGACTAATGTTCTTATCATTGCCACAATCAGTTCTTGATATTTCCTAAACTGGTTGTAGAGTTAAAAACTAGAATCAAACTTGGGTTATGCTTTTTTCAAATCAGCATCTTCAACTAACAAGAAAAATAAAATCAATCAAAATGGCATATAATTACTGAATGCAATTTAGAATATTTGGATCCATTAAGGATTGTTCATTGTATTAACGTTTAGAATACAAAAGAACACACCAATGTTTGTTACTCAGAGCTCTTAGGATTTCAATTTTATACTGTCTTTGATTTTTAAATGATTAAGATACTTAACACAGAGAAAGAAACTATTCTTTCTCCTTTCTCTAAACCTAGATGGGAACAGAGCCAGTAAGTTGGGACAATGTATTTCATATTTCAACGTTTTAGTAGCTGATAGGGGGTTTTTTTTTGTTTTGTATTGTTTTTTTAGTTCTCTGTGCTGCCTAAAACAAGCTGATAGCTCAATTTACTTATCAGCGGTTTTTTTTTTCATTTTTAACATTTCATGTCTAATCAGATACTTTCTGCAAGGCTGCATATGGACTTTATTATCACATCTGTGCCATATTAAAATTAAGGAGAGAATGTTGAAGACTGTCTCATTCTTGTTCTTATCATCAATATCATAATGTAGAGTTTAATTTAAAAAATGTAAATGTCTACACTCAGTATAGCTTTCCTCCCTCATCTTTCTTTCCTGTTTGGCTTCAAATGCTTAACAAGTTCATTCTTTTCCAAATTACAACAAAATTACTCAAATGTTTATGCACATGGCTAAGAGTTTCTAGTGATCAGCTGATGTAATTCACTCATTTCAGAGATGAGAAAACCGAGGTCCAGAAAAAATAAGCCACTTGCCTAATAGGAGCACAGCCTAAAACTGAATTCATGTCACCAGCATTCTTTCCTGCCACACTGTGATGTTATAATATTTAGCATCTGAGCTAGATCACACTCAAGTCTCCAACAGTCACAAGCCAAAACTAACCTATGGACCTAAAGTATCCTCTGCCCTTTTAGGAACACCGAAAATAATAGCAAGAATAAGGGCACCGTTATACATGGCACTGCAGCACTGTTAACACATCAGAAAACTATGGCATTTGGGTATTTATATGTCAAAGATGAGTCACAGTGATCTTTAGGTGTTTTTTTTTGTTTTTGTTTTGGCCAGGCAGACTTCCTAGAAAAACCTGCAATGGTCTTCTTCCGTTGCCCTTCATTAAACTGAATTTTTACGTAGCCAACTCTGATATGCACAAGTAAAACGAAGAGCAGCTTCACCCTCCTCCTGGTGGATGTCAGCCTGTCTCCTTCACATTGTTGGCAGCCACCTGGTGGAGCTGTAATACATCATTTTTTAAGAGACAAACACTATGTGATTAATTGCCAAGTCTGTTAGTACAAACTTAGTTTCACAGCTTAAAACAGTTAATTTGCAGTGCTTTTAGATGGGAAGTTAAATGTCACCCTAGTTCCAGTAGCAAGTTTAAAACTTCCTTCAGTTTTAAGTGCAAGTATAAACCTCTTTCCCTATTTGAGAAACTGTTTTTACACAGCCATCAATTCTCCAATTCTCCAGTAACTCCTATTTACTTTTTTACTTCCTTGGCAAATTTATTTCCCCTATAATTCCACATGACAAGTTATTGAAAAGGCAGATTCAAGAGATCTGAAGGAAGCTGCATGCCAAGACACTTCAGCTTAGTAACACAGTATCACCCTTTTCTCTTGCCCAGCGCTGCACTGCTGTCTATCCTAATATTCCTTCACTCAGAAAAAGTGTACATGCAGTATGCAATCAAATGAACAAGAAGAGGCAGCTAGCTTTCTATGCTTCAGAATCAACAAGAGATAACACTCTCTTTAGCACGAATTAGGAAGCAGACTGAAGTTCAAGGTGAAGACCTGAGGTCAGACAGACCTGTGTCTGAATGCGGGCTCTTTGCAGGGCCTTGGGCAGATTAACATCTCTGTGTCTCATTTCCTCACCTGCAAATGGCACAAAAATACTCCTCAAATGACTTCTTAATTAAATGAAAAAATGTAGAAGAAAGCACAGACACTGAGCACAGTAAATATTTATTTTCTTCTTCCCAATTTAGTTTTTCCCATTTGTGGCAGGACTCCTGACTAGAGGGTAGGTTAGAGACACACTGAAGACAGTTAGTAAGAAATATTACAATTAGGAAATAACCACCTTTAAGCTGCTCTGGCCCCTCCCTTCCACCTCTGACCACCCCCTAAAATATGCCTTCTCAAATTTTTCTTTCCCATTGTTAAGGCATACACTGAGACAGAAGAAAAAGTAATTAGGAAAATATAGGAGGCAGCAGAGTCTAATGTCAGCTAAAAGGAAAAGTAGCCATTATGAAAGAAAAGAATTGAGCACAATATGATCTGGGAACACATGAAATTCAGTTTTCATTAACCAGCAAGGCAAAAGAGAGATCTTTAAAAAATCATTATGGATCCATATTGTTGCAACCAGTCACAATTTCTAAGCCACAATTTCATGAGAAATGTCATATAAGCGGGATGCTGTTCTGTCAAATACTTTGTAGCACTTATTAACTAACAGATTATTCCTTAACTACTAAGAGTACTAGATCATCCCACTTCAATGTAAAGGGCCTTTGTAGCCTGTATAGCATGTAAAAGTTAACACTAGCACTAGAACTTTACACAGGAAAACGTCAAGAAATTAGTATCTGGGATTCTCTGAGTAAACATACCCCAGCCAACTGATGCAAGTGTAATGCAAAATTTGTTTTTGTTTTAGTCTATATGACTGGTCAATCAGTGGAGCAGTATTAAGTTGCTGAGAGAAGAATAACTGGATTGAGTTAAAGCAATCTTTAAGCCCCTTCAACAACAGCACAGAGATTCTGGTTTGCTTACATTTAATTACCTTTCCCTGACACATCACTTTTCTCTGGTCACACTCTAACTTCTCGTTTCTACATGCACTGGGGCTTATTATATCACACTGGAAAAATTTTAAAAATTGAAGCAGAGGAAATCCAACCCAGTTCTCCTCCTTTTCCTCAAGTTTACTTTGTCCCAATAGTTATCTGGAATTGGTCACCAGAGCTTCATTTTATAATAAGTGGGGCAGGTGGGGGATGCATTTGTCTCTGCTTGCCTTTTGAGGACCTCACAATGCAGTCAGAGACAACATGCACACAAAAACACAAAGAAGCTGGCAAGAAGGGGAGAGAGAAAATATGGAGAAGTGTCTTGAGGGCCAAGTAGAAACCATGAGTCTGTAAGTTTTATGGGCTGCATGCAAAGGCCACTTTGTCAATCCTAGTGGTACAGCTGATGGACTATTCCCACCGATATTTTGTGGGGAGGGGCTTCTTTGAATTCCACTGCTAGTTCTAAATATACTTCTAATGCAGTGGTTCTCTATAGGAATGTGATTCCCCCCCTCTGCCCCCGAGGACATAATGTCAACAACTGAAGACATTTTTGGTTGTCACAAGTAAGGAGAAGCTACTAGTATATAGTGAGTAGAGGCCAACAATATCGCTGAACATCCTACAATGCACAGGACAGCCCCACACAACAAAGAATTATCTGGCTCAAAATGTCAACAGTACTAAAGTGGAGAAACCTTGATCTAAAGCAAAGAAACCTTATGGTTGACCTAGCTATATTCATGAAACAAAATAAAAGTTCTGGAATGTAAAGTTGGTTTTATTCTTTCTCAAAGAGCTGAAACTAGTCATTACAGTAAGGCATCATAACCTCCCACCCCAGACACAAATGTTTTCCATTTACATCTTATAAATCTCTTGCAAGTGTTTTCTTTGATTATTAACCATAAATATTATTTGGCAAAATTAATCTTAGATGCTTTGAAAATAATCTAGGAATGACAGTTTTATGGAAGAAAGAATGTATAAGCCAAAAGGACAATTTTAAGATGAAAATAATTTCCATATTCAAATGGTAATTTTCACAAACAAATCAGCATCAAGTAATAAAACTTTGTAAGAAATGCCAATGTATGCTCAGGATGACAATATCTGCAACAGATGCTAATTTACTCTGAAAAAAGGCAAACATGTCTAGATGAATTTTCCAAAACAGTGTAAGTTTAATAAAGAACATTTACTTTGTAGCCCCTGTGCTCAAATATTAGCTTTGCCCATTAGAAGGTGTCATAGAGCTAACAGAGATCCAATGTCCCAACATCCAAAAGGTCCTTTAAGAAGGGTAAAATCATTATTGAGCAATACATGGTCAATGGATCATTGATAAATAGGACTTCATCAAAATTAAAAACTTTTGTGTTTCGAAAGACACCACCAAGAAAACCAAAAGCCAAGCCATAGAATGGAAGAAAATGTTTGTGAATTATATACGGACAAGGGAGTTGTAATAAAGAACTCTTTATTAATAAGACAAAAATTGTCTTTGTCTCTTTGTCCCCATAAAAAATCCCGTCTCTTTGTCATTAATAAGACAAAAAAATCCAATTTAAAAGTTGGAAAAAGATTTGAATAGACATTTCACCAAAGAATATATTAATATATAAGTAAACTATATGCCCAGGAAAGGATTCTCAACATCTTTAGTTATTAAGGAAATGCAAATCACAACTATAATGAGATACTACTTCATACCAACTGGAATGGCTATAATAAAAAATAAAGACAATAACAAGTGTGGTCAAGGATGTGGAGAAACTGGAATCCTCATATACTGCAGATGGGAATGTAAAACGGTGCAGCCACTTTGGAAAATGGTTTGGCAGTTTCTTAAAATACTAAACGCAAACTTACCACATGACCCAGCAATTCCACTCCTGGGCATCTACCCAAGAAAAATGAAAACATATATCCACATGAAAACTTGTACAAGAACCGTTTATAACAGCATTATTCACAATAGCCAAAAAGTGGAAACAACTCAATATTCATGAACTGATGAATGGATAAACAAATTGTGATACATCCATGCAATGAAATATGAAGTACATGCTACAATACGGATGAACTCAAAAACATTATGCTAAGTGAAAGAAACTATACAAAAGACCACCTATTATATGATTCCAATTATATAAAATGTCCAGAAAAGGCAAATCTATAAAGACAGAAAGTATACTAGTGGTTGCCTAGACTACGGGTGGGAATGAGGCATGACTGCAAATAGGCACAAGGTTCCTTCTAGGATGATAAAGTGTTCTAAAATCAGATTGTAATGATGGTTGCACATACCTGCAAATATATTAAAAATCACTGAATTATATGCTTAGAACAGGCAGATTGTATAATCTTTAAATTATACCCCAATAAGGCTGCTAAGAAATCATGGAAGATTTTTGGGAGACAATGCCCTCATTTTATTGAGGAGGTAGATGACCAGGGTACATAATATTTTATTAATAGATACTTAGAACAATGGATGGCACATATAAAGGTACTTGGTAAATATTTGTGGAATGAAATTAATTTGTTTAAAGTCAGACAGGGAAGAAGAGGATAGCATTTAGTGCTCAATACACACTTCTTTCCCCACAAAAAATCCTGCATAACCCCAGCAGAATTCAGACAGAATGGCAACTCTGTTATATCAGCATCACAGTGCTGTTTATTACCAAATGGTCGCACATTTTCCTGCTCTGAACAGACTGATTTTGATCCAAGTACGGTGATACTTTTCTCCATTTCTGTGTAGAACCAGACATCAGATAGGTCTGTATGGAAAATTAAACCCTAAATGGGTCGTTACTGAACCTAAAACTTAATAAAGACTAAGAGTTTCACAACCGTCCTAATCCATCTTATCCTACGTCAATCTTGCCTCCTAAATAAGTAATTATTAGGGATGTATTTGTGGTATCTATATACACTGGGTCCAACATAAATACAATGTTATGTCCAGGTTATCATTCTTACCAAATTGAAAGTTTCATACGTTAACCTCGTAAAAAAATGATTTTACATCAGATTTCATTATTTATTGAGTGCTATTATTTGTTGAGGAATTATACAGGGCAAAAGGTAGCAAGCTGTTTAAACCAAATTACTACTGCATACTTTCTAGCTATTTTTACCTTTTCCCATACAAAAACAGGCAGTAAGATGGCCCAGAAATAAAGGTCTGAGTCTAGATATGCTCAGAATCTTCCATGATGATGGAATACTGCCCATATCCTAAATGGTTTTGTGCAACACAGGCTGATGTGTAATACTGTTCCACTGGTATTTCTTCTCCTACTCTCCATCCCCTCCCCAATTTATGGGTATGCCATTTAATGGAAAGATAAGATCTTATAATCATTACCCTCATCAAGTAATAGCTAAAAGACTAGTCTAAAACTTCACACATAATGTCAAATTCTTAGTAGGCACAGTGGCTCACACCTGTAATCCCAGCACTTTGGGAGGCCAAGGTGGGAGGCCAGGAGTTCAAGGCCCAAGGTTCCTTCTAGGATGATAAAGTGTTCTAAAATCAGATTGTAATGATGGTTGCACATACCTGTAAAAATATTAACAGGAGTTCAAGATTAGCCTTAGCAATATAGCAAGAAACCCCTTCACTCCCACACCCTCCTTCACTACAGAATAAAAAGGTCAAATTTTCTACTCCACAACTAGAGAAACAAACTGGATGCCAATAGAGACATTTTCATTTATTATTTAACTTATCATACTTCATCTACTAAGGCTCCAACTACCATGGCAGAATAAAATAAATGTAAACTTATTTTGAGAGCCATAAAAGTTCTCATTTTAGCAGTAAAACTGTCTATTGTGATTTTTCCTATCCTTACCTCCACTTTGGATACATACAGTTCTGGTTGCCAAGAATTTGATCATATTTTACATGTATAGAAGAACTAGAATTGAATCTGAGCTCCCCAACTTTTATGAGCTGAACAACTTTGGGAAACCACAGCTTCTTTGAGTTTTAATTTCATATACACATATACTGGAACATAAGGTAGACATGCTTTTTAAGTCCCTTTGGGTCTGGTATAAACTTGCATTTAAGTATTCCTTTCTATTTAGAGATTGATGACTTGATATCCCTCTTTTAATAAACATAAAAGTCTTAAGCCCTCTTTCAATGTTAATTGAAAAATTTAAAATATATCAAGTATAATACCTAAAAAAAATTGGTTTCCCTAACCCCATCACCAGTTGAAATCACCACTTTAGTCTAATCATCTACTGAATCACTCTGTGATAACAACTCTAGGCCCTTGTGGTAGATCTTGCTGGCCCAATCTTTCATCCTTTGAAGAAAATAATGACTTGGAAATATACAGTCCGAGTCCAAATATACAATCCAAGGAATTCTCCTACCACAACAAAATAAGCAACTTTGCTTAGGCAAAAATTATTACTTATTCCAAGAGCAGATCAAAAGGCTCTACTTAGAATACCTCAAGCAGCTGCAGAAAAATGCAAATTAGATGACAAACGCTCTTATCCCTATTTTGTTGCTGGAGATTGGTGGCAAAGCCATACAATAGGCTCTACCTTTGAAATAAGAATGTTCTCCTTAGAAAATTACTTTAAGATTCTTTTGTAAGTTTAGGAGTCTGACAGACCTAGAAACAAATGCCTGGTCTTGCAGAAGAATGCATACTTTCCAAAGAGGCAATATCATAAATGATGGCAGGCTTCACCTGTGTAATGCTCCAAAGCCTAGTTTACCCATATATAATTGAACTTTTTGGTTCTGCAGTTTCAGAAACCTGAGGACCAGAGGATTGTTGCTATGGGTAAATGCATCTGAATTCCAAACACAAAAAGTTAAATTTTCTACTCCACAAGTCAAGTGTCTAACTGCAACCTTAACATGAGGTTCGATTCTTAAGTTTTCAAAAAATAAACACACAGGAAAAAATTAAAAATGCCAGAGTCAAGTTAAGAAGCATTATATAATCTTAAATAAAAACAAGTAATTAACACAGTAACATAGAATTTTACATCTGCAAGGAATTTTAGAGATTGTCTGAAACAACCTTTATTTTTATTTTTATATTTATATTTTTAATGTTAATCCTATATAGTAGGAATGACCAATATATAATGTCTCTACTTTGAGTTCACTCAGTTGGGAAAATAAAAATCCAGACATTGTTAAAGACTACCAGGCATGCACAAAGCTTTTTTAAATATATATTTAACATACTTAACATTATACAGATTAAATAATGCTCTATTTAATATAGGTCCTCTGGGCAACAATTTTTTTCCCTCTTCATTCAAAATTAAGACTTCAATCATCCTAAATGGCAATGTGAGCACATTTTAAAACCCTCTTTTAGAGGTTAATCTTCTCTATCATTTCTTACACCAAAGCCACCACTTTAAATTTAAATAGTTCTGACTGCTACAGAATCCCAACACATTTCATTCATACATTCCCATGCACACAAATCCTGAATTTGAACATATGCTCCAGTACTTACTACCTGAGCACTTTGAGCAAGTCACCTAGTATTTCCAAGACACGGTTTCTTCATCTGTAAAATGGATACAACCTGCCTTCACAGGGATATGAGGAACAAATTAAATGATGTGGAAACATATTTGGAAAGACTACTGATACACATACAAATGCTTATTATGATTATAAGATCTCCAAATTCCTACATTTCACTAAAAGAAAGAATTTTGCTCCACATGTTCCAGATATTTGTTCAGATGTAGAAACTGAATGGATTATAGTTGCTAAGTTGGCATTATATACCTTAAAACCAAAAGTCTCCAGGAACTTTTCTATCTAAAGTTCCTTTTAGGAAAGGAGAGTAAGATGTTAAAACTAAGGTATCTAGATTTTAATATTTTCACTAGGGGAGCATACACTTTCATTACATCTTTCCCCAGGGAAGGAATGGTATTTTAATCATCATTTTAGCTGCAGTTACTGGAACAGAGACTAGCTGTCTCTGTTGATCAGAGTACACAATATTGATCAGAATACACTTTTCCAGAATAAAAGTAAAATGTTCATAAAATATGTGAGGTGGAAAGAGCTCTGGCCTTGGAGTATAGATACTTGTTCTCACACTCTATGTGAGTGGTTCTCTCACATAGAAACTTGCACAAGTTCCTCAAGCATCCTGAGCCTTCATTTCTCTTTAAAAGTCTGCACTGTAAGCCAGTAACACCCCTTTCATCTGATGTCAGATACCCACCCAGAATACTGAAAATAAGGCCTTTGAGTAAGAACAACAACGACAAAAAAGAGTATCTCACAAAGTCCATGCATGTACTTTATCCATAGTAGAAGCCTACTGATTTCTTATTTTAAGTACATTTCTAACAAACTTGGTTGTTTGGTTATGAACGATTTCCCCTTGTTGGTTAAAAGCAGTAAAATAGATCAGATGTTGAAGGAAAGAGAATTGGAGCTTTCTCTTGCCGATGCATGCAATGGAACCAAACCATCCCAGAAAGGTAGATCAGATTCAAGCCAAAACTATATCACGGCCTAGTATCACTGAACACTTGACAAAATGTTATGGTAATCTCCATCTCTTATGCCAAATGAGCCTTAACTCATGATTACTTTAATTCAATCTTTAATTATGGTAAAAGAATAAATGCTCATCAAATGCTTCATTCTAATACTATTCACTGCTACTCTAATCATAACCTTGGAAGAAATATAAGCCCACTTTCATGGTTCACTTTTCTTTACTCAAGTTATTTGCTCACTAACTATTCTTCTTTCATCTTCCACTACCTAACAAATGAGTCGCAAAGGAAGGTCATCTAATTTTAACCTGAGCTATAATTATCTAGGAGATACTTTACATACAGAAATAAAATGGATTATTGTACAGAATTAATTTTACCCCTAATAATGTTAATGCACTTTACAGAAGTACAATGTTACTATTTGCCAACTACAGCTAATCAGCTCCGTCAAGGCAGTGACCACTTTGGCCAATTCTGATCCTTAAAGCACATGATAGAGAACCATAGCCATCAGAATATTTAATACCCTGAGGTTATCTTTGAAAAGACTTTCACATATCACTAATGGGAATCCAAATGTATAAGTCTTTTGGAATGTTAAATACACTGAGAATTTTTAAGAATCTTGAGCAAATTCTGCTACATTCACTGGATGGATATATGAAAGAAACCAATTTTTGATAAATATTAGGATCAAACATATTAGGACAAAATAGCAGGATAAAATTAAATACAAAATGTAATCATTTATTTCTTAAAAACCATGCATTGGGGAAAAAAGGCTAGAAGGATATGCACAGTTAGCACTGTGTTTGGGTTATGCGATTATTTATGGCTGACATTTTCTTTTCTCCAAATGCCCAATTTTACTTAATGAGTATGCACTAGGTTTACAATGAAACAATAAAAAAAAAAAGGAAGGAAGAAAGGAAGGAAATGGGAACACTGCTTAGAGGTAAGGAAATGGCATAATTAGAGCAGTTAGTTACCATTTAGCAAGTGCTATAATTAAACTTTTACCCTAGCAAGGAACTTTCTAAGTGATCACAAATAATAACTAAGTCACAGAATATTTGTGCTGGAAGGACATCTTGCCTAATTCTATCATTTGACAGGTGTAGGTATAATTGTACAATGCTTTATAATTTACAAAGTGCTTTCAAAGTCTCATGACACCTGTCCTTCAAACAATCTTGTGAGATAGGTTCATATGCCCCATTTTAACGATCAGGAAACTCAGGGTTAGAGAGAGAGCGACGTGCTTTAATAATGTCTATCATTTATCGAATGCTTACTATGTGCCAGCTTCTGAGTTAAGCACAATCCTGTGAAAATTATCCCATTTCACAGGTAGAAAAACTGAAGGGCAAAGGTTAAGTGACTTGCCCATAATCATACAGCTAAGAGTCATTGCTCTGATTGTACGCCATACATTTAAAATAGAAGTCTTGAGTTATACACAATTTAACCTCAGAGAGCCCTTCAGCGGTAGAGTTGGTCTATGATCCAGTCCCACGCTCTGTACTACATTGGTCTTTTTGTCCAGGGTTTCTTCTAAGAGTTGTTTAGTTTGACAGCCACCATGAGGGTCCAGAGGGTCCAGAAGCAAAGACACCAGGCCCAGTAATACCCCAGAACTAATGCTGGCAGTGAGCCCACGCCTCAGCAGGAAGGCAAGTTAGTGAATAACTACAGAGTGGAGGGGACAAGGCTGACAAGTCTTATATATATACATCAAGGAGTAGCTAAGAATTCAGAGGAAACATACTCTTCACTTCAACAGCAAGGATAGCAAGAAAACTCATAAAATCAACAATTCCAGCACCTTACACTGACGTAACTCAGCACTCACAGAGATGAACCAGAGAGCCTTTAGGTTCAACCCAATGGATCCTCCCAACAACCTGTGGGCTGGGCTGGGCAGGGGCTCAGGGTCACTTTACATAAGAAGCCGAAAGGAATGCAAAAGTAGGCCAGGTGGGCAGAAAAGCAACGAGTTTAAGGGCTGGGACAGGCACCTGGGGAGACTGGGCACCTCGACCAAGTGGCAGAAGAGCCCAGTGCCCGCAGCGGTGCCAAGGCCCAGAGAGAGGCCGCGGTCTTGGGGCTGTCGCCCGCCGAGGCCCAAGGGCTTTGAAGGTTGGCCCAGGCGGCTCGCTACTCACGTTGGACCAGCCGGTCTCCGGTGAAGGTAGAGGAGCAGCTGGTGACCAGCGCACAAGGGACACCCGCAGCCATAACTGCGCCCGCGAGCCGGTTCCGTCAGGGAGCCGCTTCCGCCTTGGGCTGCACCACGGCCGCCGGCGCGAGGGGGAGACGCGCCAAGAAGAGCGCGTTCTCCGAATGGACTGGCTGTCCTGACCCCACCTCCACCTCCCTTCTGCTCCCAGCGTGGAACAGGCCGGGCCGAGCGTGGTGTTGCCATGGAGACGAGCGTACCTACCCCCTCCCCCCAGCTCCGCCTCCAGCCGAAGGTTTCCGCGCCTGGAAGCTGAGCTTCCGCTGGGAGGATTAGCCTCCTCCGGCCCTAAGCATGACTGAGGAGCCTGAGAACTGCGACCCTGTTGGATCCATCTTAATCCAGGTGGGAAACGGGCCTCCCCTGGCCCTTCCCAGCCCCTGCACTTGCGAGCGAGGCCCACCGCGCCGATTCACTCGGGCCCCCAGAGTGCCCCGAACACGCGAGGAGCTCCCCCAAACGCCCCAGACCTCCCCGACCGGCCTGACGCGCTCCCGGTGCCGTCCCCTGGAGGTTGAGCTCCAGAAGCGCGACTGCTCTGCCCCTGGTAAAACTTTTTTTTTTTAATTTTTTTGAGACAGAGTCTCACTCTGTTGCCCGGCTAGAGTGCCGTGGCCTCAGCCTACCTAGCTCACAGCAACCTCAAACTCCTGGGCTCAGGCGATCCTCCTGCCTCAGCCTCCCGAGTAGCTGGGACTACAGACATGTGCCACCATGCCCAGCTAATTTTTTCTATTTTTAGTTGACCAATAATTTCTTTCTATTTTTAGTAGAGACGAGGTTTCGCTCTTGCTCAGGCTGGTTTCGAACTCCTGACCTTGAGCGATCCGCCCACCTTGGCCTCCCAGAGTGCTAGGTACCCCTGGTAAAACTCTTTTAAGACCGTTCACCCCGAAACCTTTACATAAGAAAAATCCACCTTATGCCGAGACACAGGGTTAAAATGTTATATTCTGAAAAATTTGAACCCATGACGTCGAGAAGTGGAAGACAGACAAATCAGGCTCATTGGGAGATGGTAAGAAAAGTTGAAATATCCGAACTGCTTTTCTTAAGCACCCCAGTTTTTTGGTTCTAAATGCCCTTTGCTTTGGGAACACACACACAGAAAAATATATTAAAGATAACTTGGATTGCAAATCAAGTTAACGTTTTGAATACAGAAATGTGAGAAATTTTAAAACTCAGCAAAATAACTTTCTAATCTGAGAGGGAAAATAAGAAAGTCTTGACTTCTCCAGTATAACTCAGTTTGTAACAGTTACATTCAGATTTTTCTGAGATGTTTAGGGCATTTTGTTTTTTTCACATGTACGTATGGTATTTCTAAGATATTTCCACGTATATCATCACTTTTTTATCTATAGCTCCGTTTGACTAAGGCTTGAAGTACTTTGCCTAGGGTTACTCTAGCAGGACTCTCACTCAGTGGGTCTGAAGTGGGACACACTCTTCAAAGGGATCTCATTTTTCTTTCTGTCAGAATTTTGATCTCTTACATCCTGTCTGGGGGAGTATTCCCTAAATCCACATTTTCCCGAATATAAGCCCCTAAACTCATCAGTTTCATAGACTGACGCATTATGAATCATGCTTAAATCTTACCTCATCTTTTATCATCCTCTCTTTCTCCATCACTCTGCAGTGAGTTTAGCCAAAATGCAAAGTCTGAGGGAAGAGTCCCCGCAAGAGTGTCCTCACTTCAACACCAGCTTCAAGTTCAGGGGTCCCCAGAGCCACCTTCACTTCAGACCAGCTGCCTACAAATTTAGGAGTCCCACGACTACCTTCACATTCAGTAATTCCCTAGAGCAACTCAAAACACAGGAAAGTGCTATGCTTACAGTTATGGTTTTATTATAGTGAAAGGATACAAACTAAAATCAACCAAGGGAGGAGATGCATAGGGCAGAGTCCAGGAGGGATCCAAACATAGAACCCTGTGGAGTCGTAGACATAATTACCTCCTCCCAGCCACAGTAGGTGACAGTATTCCAAGAATTGCCAACTAGAGAAGTTTGCCTGAGCTTTTGTTATCCAGAGTCTTTATTGGGGCTCAATCTCGTACTGCCCTTGTGGCTGAGCTTTAGTCCCCGGCCCCTTCTGGAGGTCAGACTTAATGCCCTTAGTCTCCCACTCCTCCAGAGGTCTAAACTAATACAGCATGGATCAAAACCCCCATCATAAATCATGTTAAAATGTCTGGTGGCCAAAGCCCCCAAAGATACTTCTATTAGGCAGGACTTTTCAGGGTCCCAGGAGCCAAGAGCAAAGTCAAGACCTCCCTTTGGGTAAGGTTAATTCTTCACTGCACATACCTGCTCTTTTTATAGACTCCAAATAATTGGAACAGTAGTGGAGATTCATACCTAGAAACGGCCACTTCTTCCTGGAAGTATAGCTCATGTTGAGTATAGAAGCAATTAAGTTTCTCTTTGGTTTCCTCTATTTTTCTAGATCTGGAACATCTCTGAAAAAGAGACCAGAACCTGGAGAAAATTCTTATGCGCAATTTCATACTTTCCTTTGAGATAATTCTGTTTTCAAGGTCTGCTTCCCTTGTGGTTTAGAGTAGTGCAGAATAGTATATCGAAGCCAGAAGCCTTTTCATTTCAGTATGGGATCCAGAAGTCAACCTAGGATACAATGTTACACTAACAGATATCTGTTGACATCAAATTGTAAAACAGGACAGAAGAGCTAAGAATAGTCATATCCATGTTAATCAGCGCCCTCACTTGTTTTTTAAAAGAGTTACTGCGGACACACTAAGTGGAGGCTGTGTTGAGGCTGATGTGTAATGTAAAATTCTCTTCGGTACATATAGCATATGTATAATTAGGAAATTTGGAAGACTTTACATACTTTCCCAATGACTCCTGAGGACTCATGAGCATGTAGCGCTACTCTGAAACATGTGAAAATGAATCCCATTTCTACTTGGGGCTATGGTTTATTTCCTTCAAACAGGCTACCAATAACCAGTATGTCTAGTGGAAAGAGCACTTGGTTGGGAGTCAATAGAGATCTGACCGTGGCTTTGACATCCTCACAAATGGGTAACTTTGGTCTAGTAACTTCACCTTACTGGACCTCAATTTCCTTTTCTGTACGATACATAGTTTGGATTAGATCCACTTCTGACTCTAAATTGACCTAATTTCCCCAAAGCTACATAATTTCTCTTTACTATAAAAGTGGACCTCCTTTACTGTTAGCCTAGGCAATCAAATTATTTCTGGCAAGTGAGGGAGTGTGTGTGTGTGTGTGTGTGTGTGTGTGTATCTGTCGGTGTGTGTAATTGACTATAAAGCAGGGGTACTTTAAATCTCTAGTTGCTTCACCCCAATATGGCATATTAGGTCTGTGTTTCAATCAAATACATTAAGCAGCTCTTTAGACCAGTGATTCTTAAAGCATGGTCCCAGAACTGACATCATCAGCACCACCTGGGAATTCATAAGAACTGCAAATTCACAGGCTCCACCCCAGACCAACTGAATCAGAAACTCTGGGGGTGAGTAGGTCTATAGACATAGAAACTGCAAGCATTCTTCTCAAAACTTTTCAATCCCTCATTCCTTGTATGAAAAGAAAGTCTCCCCTTGTCCTCCTTTTCTCTTCTAGATATTTACATCCTGCCTTTTCCACTGAATTGTTATCAATCTTTAGCTTTGTATATTTACAAGTATTCATTTGTATATTTATACATGTTAAGCATGTACTAGTTAAAAGTTAAGCTGGAAGGTTCTGGAGTCAGACTGCCTGGATTTGAATAGTTCTGCCAATTAACCAGCTGTGTTACCTTGCACAGTTTATTTAGCCTCATTAAGCCTCAAATTCCCTCAAGTATAAAATGAATATAATAATATTAACTCCCTCATAGGGGCCTTTTTTAGGATTAAAATATAGGATAAAACATAAAGTATAACAGTAAATGTTGGTTATTATTAGATCTGCTCTGGTCTCTTACTATTTAATGTTATTTAGTTTTGTGTACATTCCTGTCTTTTTAAGTTTAGGCTGCTTCTTATTCTAAGTTCCTAGAAAAAAAGAAAAAACTATTATTAACTTATTTTATTAATTAGGACTACTTCATTCTTAACTGGAACTTTATGGTTGTTGCTATTTGGCAAACAAGGTATGCCTTGTTTTTCTGTTAGTTATAAGCCGGATTTTTGGATATCCCATTATACCCAGCACAGGACTGGATTTATAGGTGCTGATCGACTGGATAATGATCTGTTCATCAATTCAGCCTCCAATAATTTATGCTCTGTTCAAAAACGTATGGAGCTAGACTAACATTTAGCATTATTTAGAAAATCCTTTTTTCATGGATGGTACAAATTAGTAG
Organism: Lepilemur ruficaudatus; assembly: GCA_963574885.1. Lineage (NCBI taxonomy): Eukaryota > Metazoa > Chordata > Mammalia > Primates > Lepilemuridae > Lepilemur > Lepilemur ruficaudatus. The sequence goes on along the minus strand of CAUYRT010039318.1, from coordinate 14,038 downwards.
TAAAAGTAATATTTTGAGAAAATGCCTAAAATACTTAAGAGAAAATATTTACAAACAACCAGTGTTCTAACTATAAACTCTTTTTGTGACTTATGAAAACATTAAATATTTGAATTTTCCAGGATAGTCTGAGTGTGAATATTCTATCCCATTGTCAGATCATGTATCAAAGTCCACGTTTTCATTTTTGGTTCAGGAAATATGATTACCATCTCCACACAGAATTCTACTAGGCAGCATTTTGTTAACTACTTACTTTTACTTTCAAGTCTATAATTTAGACTTTTTACAATTTTAGCTGGATCTTTCCTCAACTAATCAGAATAGTGAGGTTATACTACAGTGCTAGTAATCATAATGATAATTAAAATAATAGCCAATATTCACTGAGAGCCAGACACTGTGCTAAGAGTTTTGGGTTATCTCATTAAGTCCTAACAACAATGCTATTAGGCAGGTATCATTTTGAGCCCCAGATTACAGAAGACACTAAAGTACAAAGGGGTAAAGTAACTTGCCTAGTATGATATATACAATATTTGTATATCTTTAAATAGGCTATGACATGTTTATGAAGTAATCTTGAAGAAGTGTGGTACTGATTCTGGTATGTTTCCTAGATGTTTTTTATTTAACTAGTAACTCTGAAAAGCTTTGCTTTTATGCTTCATTAATAATGTGGTGTCTTTTTAAACATAGCTTTATAAATGCTTATTTGACATAACTATTAAACACATGTTTGTACAAAAAGAATTACCTGGTCTTGTGATCAAAATGAGCTTTTTAATTCATTTTGGAAATTGTATTTCAAAAATCGAACAGTTGTATGTTAACACCAGCCTTGGAAATATTGGAAGTAATTGACAGTTTGATTTTGTCACTGCCTTTCCTATTAATCCCTCTGATTTGCCAGGTGCATACAATATAAACATGAATGAGGTTAAAGTGATGAGAATGACTCAGCCAAACTCTATCTTTAGCAGAGATAAATAAAATGGAATTTTATATTGCTACTGACAATAGTGAGTCTGGTTTCATGGCTCTTTTACGCTCTAGAGAAAATCTTTGCTACATAAAATCTTTTAAGGGCTTCTTCTTATTAAGCATCTCTGTCCCTAAAGTAACAAAATAATAACCTTTTTCCAAGTAGAAAATTTATGGAAAGTAATGTGTTTGATGATCGTGGAGATGTTAGGTGACATGTAGAACTTCAATATGGTAGACTGGATTTATTTGAAGAAAGAACAATTCAGAACTTAAAATCTCTTTTCCTACCGAAGTCAGTCTAGTGTAACATTTCCTACAGGACTTGTCTCCATTAAGTTAAACAAACAAGTGGTTATGAAGAGGGGAGAAGAAAATATCTGGCAAGAAAAGGAAAACCTCTTGAGAAAAATTAGGGAGCATTGTTTTTCAATCCAATTAACATTTACTGAGTATCCGTTATAGTATAATAAGTTTCAGTATATAATTCAGTAAAGGAAAATTAACATTTGTTCAATGTCCTCCTATGTGGCTAGCACTATACAAAGTACTTTACGTATTTTAACTCATTTTATTCTTGCCACTATTCTAAGGTAGCTGTTATCCCTATTTTACAGATAAGAACACTAAGCCTCTAAGAGGCTAAGTAACTTTCCCAAGCTTAGTTTAGTAAAGGAGAAAGCAGGATTCCAGTACATACCTATTGGGCACCAAAGCTTGTATTGATTCATATTCATACATATTACCTCATTTTCAGTCAAGAATTCTAGCAAGTAGGATATTTATTTATTTTTCTTGATGAAGAAATTAGAGGTTCAGAAAATTTGGATGATGTATAATGGAGGTCATGTGACTAGTAAGTGATAGAGCTAGGAATTATGTTCAGTTGCCTTTTATTGAGTTTTTGCTATATACCAAGCCTGTTACATACTATGTCACAACTCTGTGAAGAAGTATTGTTGTCCACACAAGACAAATAAAAAAACCAAACCTTTGGTACCCTGATGAGTAATCCAGGGCAGTTTTCACTCCCTCTAGCAGTTCAAAGACACAATTACAGAAAGATACAAGGAGCTATAGATACTGGAGGAAGGAAAATCAGTGCAATCAAAGAGGAACCGAAAAACAGGGGCCTAGAAAGGGCCTTGCCCGTGAACTACCCCTTTATGCTTTCCAAACATTTTCAGACAATAGGTGATAAATCAGCTTGCAACATTAATTTGGACAAAACCATTGAAAGAAGTACATCCTCACCCTTAATGCCTACAAGCAAGGAGTAGGTGTGTTCAAATTTCAATCTGTGAGGCTTGAAGGCTTTACATGACAATTTGTGCAGAGTATAAATGACCAGAATGTGTCTACCAGACTGTGATGCCCATCAGTGAAAAGATGCAAATTCTGATCTTTTGAATACTTGGCTGTGAGGACATTCGAGAGTAATCAATAGCATAGGTTGGATCAATGTGTGAGTCCAGTTATACTAACAGAAAAGGTAACCATTTCAAAATGCCTTTAGCAACCCAGTCTGCAGATTGTTATTGGTGTGACTATTGCTGAAACAGGTGTTGGATTCATAAATTTGCATAACAAAATGTTTTTCTTGTGGCAGTGGCCCATACAATAATTGGTGCCATCTGTATTTATCTGAAGTTTGGTTTCTGATATGAATGCAGAGAATCTTGTGCTAATTTCATAGTGCCCATTTTATTCTGAGGGTGCCTGACATTGGAGAGATGTTCATCATTTCAAAGAAAAATACAAATTGAAGGGAAATGTTAAAGTGATAACATGTGGCTTTTTCTTCAGGGATTATTTTAATTTCTCACTACATGAAACAAAATCAAGGCCACAACACCTAGTGAACTGCTTCTTTAGAGCAGTAAGTGGGGAAGATCCAGCCAGGATGGAACACCAACAGGTCCTGTCAACACATTTATAATACTCTTTTGAAAGACACTAGAACTTCTTTATTGGAAGTTTTCTGTTCTTTTTCCAATTGGTTTTTAACCAATTTGTACCAGTTGGAGTCTGGCACAAACTTCTTGTCATCCCTGGCTTACCTGTTTTACCACCTGAGAAAGCAGAAGCCATTGAGTTGCAGTTTCATCTTAAATCTATTTCTAATGAGAGGGGGAAAAATCACAGAAATTGTATGAAAGCATTGTTTTTCAAAATCTGAGGGACAGTTATGGAACATTCTAAATAATGAATATCTCAGAACCATAGATGTGGTCCTTTTCAATAAATACCACAAAATTAACTTTATTTCTCTAGCAACTCAAGCATATTATAGACCTTTAAGATAAATAACTACTATAGGTGGACTATGTCTGTATTCTTTCAATATTTTCTATTTATTACACTTACAGGTCCATGAAGATCTTTATCAATTAAAGGAAAAGTTAACCAAATTCTCAGTTAAGAAAAAAGGAGAGACATTAGACATTCAGGATCTTGAAACAGCAATCAAAAGGACTGAAATGGGGTTAAAAGTAAGTAGAGCTTTAGATATTAAACAGAATACTAGAAGGAGACAAAGAAGCCTGTAGAAGGAAAGAATTGTGGCGGGACCCTGTGTAATTCTTTAACAGAGTTGGATTTATTTTAGGGCAGTCATCAGCATTCTTATTTTGTTGGTTTTTTAAATGATAATGGTAATTATTAACTGATTGATTTGTCATATGCCACAAAGAATTTAAGTAGATTAAATGTAAGATTATGCAGTCACAACTCCTAAAATGTGGTTTGATAAAAAGACCTTAGAGTTTAAAATATAATTACTATCCAACAATATGCCTAACCAAAAAGGATTCATACTAATACAATGCAGATTTACTGGGATTTAGCAGGATTCTAAATATAAGAATTGAGTTTTCCCTAAGAGCTTAACTATTTTGAGTTATTCTTTTTTTTTTTTTTTTTTTTTTTTGAGACAGAGTCTGACTCTATTCCCCAGGCTAGAGTGCCGTGGCATCAGTCTAGCTCACAGAAACCTCAAACTCCTGGGCTCAAGTGATCCTCCTGCCTCAGCCTCCCCAGTAGCTGGGACCACAGGCATGCGCCACCATGCCCGGCTAATTTTTTCTATTTTTGGTAGAGACGGGGTCTTCGCTTGCTCAAGCTGATCTCGAACTCCTGACCTCAAGCGATCCTCCTGCCTCAGCCTCCCACAGTATTAGGATTACAGGCATGAGCCACCACACCCGGTCAAGTTACTCACTTTTGTAATGTTGTAATCAAGTGGGTAAAACTAAAGAAATATACAAATTTTGGAACAGAGAAATAAAGTAGATAGGAATTTCATCATTATAAACAGAGCTAAGGGCAGGGAAGGCCAGGATAATATTCACTTATGAAACAAGGATGCATTAGCTAATGGGGGGATCCGTCTTCCAAATAAAGTCCATCTCCATCTTCTCCACCTCTTATTTTCAGTGTCTCTGCTTTTGCTTCAGACTTTCACTCTGCTGTGTTAGCAGCTTTGTCTCTTTCCTGAGACTGTGAGAAGTGTGTGTTTTGTATCCCCTTCAGGCTGGCTAGCACATCCTTGTCTTATATTATCTGGTAATGATTACCAGCTGGAATCTTTGGGTTGGCCATATTAAATAACCTGTTACCTAAAGGCCAAATGCTTTGCTTGGAAAAAGGAAAGTTCCTGTAAGAAAAAGACATTGCTTCATGTCTATATTGCCTAGTACCTGGCTAAGCAATTTACTGACTATTGTACACAATTTCATTTTTAAAGAATGCTACAGGTCACTCAGGCTTTGAGTTTCAGTTATTTATTATGCTGTTTGGGGTAGTTGAAGTAATTTGGCCTTAAGATGCCTAATGATACCTTAGGCCTGTAATAACACATAGCATGTTGTGTTTTTGGCTTAATTACACGATTCAGAGTGTTAACATAATGAAATAAAGTAAATTAGCTGAGTATCTTAAGTCCACTATAATCGCCTAAACTTTGACTTTTCTGTAACAGATTCACATTGAGGAGTATTTAAATGTTGTAAACCATAATGTGTTAACGACTCCTGTTAATGATGAGAGCTTATATACTCCTGAGGCTTCCAAATGGTGAGTAAAATAGCTATTTTAGAGCCCAAAGTAAATAAAATTTAAAAAAATAACCTTTCTCACTCAGGTAAGGTAATGATAAAGGCAAAATTTTCTTGGCTTTGGTCACATCCTTTCTACTAATTTCACTAGAAGTTTTGTGTAAGAAGTTAATGGCAGAATTTGGACTTTAATGAAGTTTATTATAGGTTACTTCTGTTGAGTTCTAATGCTTGACAATCATTTCAGGTTCCTAGTGTTGTTACTCTTTGTTGTTGTTTTTTTAGTGAAAGATATCTAAAATTCAACTCCTAAAGGGAGCATTTTAATGCAAATCAGTTTTTACACTATTTAGATCACATGGTACTTTACAATGTCATATGTGCTTTATTATAAAGATGATTTTGGTATCCAGGGTAAACAAAACAAAAATAATATAATTTGTTTGAAATATCCATTGCATATATCCTAAGAGATGATTAATAAAATTAGAAGTGAGTTAAAAATAAGTGGCCTTGCCGCACCTTGGACCTTCTCACATATAGGCATCCTGAATTTGAGTGAATGTAGAGTAACCTTTTGTACTAAGCTTAAAAATCCTATGGCCCTTATTTGCATTTATGTATATGTATATATATGTATATCTCCAGCATAAGTGAATAGTAGCAGGCGGTGAAGTCAAGTTTCCAAAGTAGTGCATAAGGAGTCATGGAAAGCTATAGACATAGCCAAGTCCCAGCACTCAGTAGTGGGGAGCAGAGCTTTGGCTGTACATTTCCTGTCTCCTTGGCCCCCACGTGAAGGTAGTGCCACCAGCATCCATCATCCTTTGGTAGAGGCAGCCCTTCCCTGACCTTCCTATTTATACCTAGGACTCCTTGCAGACATAAACATCTGTCATCTCAGACTACTCTGTATTGATCACAGTTCCATACCTACTGCCTAGAAGGTATTAGTTATCTATTGCTGTGTAACAAATTACCCATCTAGTGGCTCAGAACAGACATTTCTTATTTCACAGTTTCTATGGATCAGGAATCTGGGCACAGCTTAGCTAAGTGCCTCTGGCTGAAGATCTCTCATAAGGCTGCAATCTAAGTGTTGGCTGGGTCAGTCTTATCTGAAGACTTGATGAGGGGTAGAGGGAGGAGGAGAGATCTGCTTCCAAGCTTACTTGTATGGTTGCTGGCAGGCCTTGCTGCCTCACCATGTCTCTCTTAGGCTGCCTGAGTATTTCCACAACATGCTAGCTGATGAGAGACCCAGAGAGTGAAAGAGAGTGCCTTAGATGGATGTCACAGTCTTTTTGTAACCTAATCTTAGAAGTGATATCACTTCTACACTATTCTGTTTGTTAGAAGTGAGTCAGTAGGTTTAGCCCATATTGAAGAGAAAGGGGTTGGTTACACAAAGGCATGAGTACCAGGGGGACCATTAGGGGCCATCTAGGAGGCCAACTACTACTGTTCTCTGTTTATCTTTATGATCCAGCTTTGGTCCCTCTTCTCTATTAAGCTTACCCTCACCTGTTCAAATTATTTTTGAATTTGTATAGCCTTTAGTACCTCTACAACTTATTGGCATATATAATTTACTACTCCTTATTGGTAATTACTTTTTTATTGTTTTTGAGGGCAGTGACCAAGTCTCATATATCTCAGTAGTCCTAGTTTACCATAGTGCCTTGCACATGGTAGGGCCTCAACAAATGTTTGCTCTTGATGATACTTTATCCCCTTCCATGAATAGTATATGTGGTATATTTATATTATATTATTTCATTTGATCCTCAAAATAAGTGTGTCATGGGCTTGATAAGCATTATCCTCATTTTATAAATATATAAAATAAGGTCATAGAGATTAAAGGACTTGACCAAGATCTGAGAGTTGGTTAAAAGAACCAACACCAGAACCAAGATTCCCTCAACTCTTAATGTTCTTTTCATTAATTGAAATCCTCTTTGTACATATTAGAAAATTAGCCAAAGTAAAAGAATGAAACATTGAGATGCAGAGATAGTAATAGACTATATATGAATTAGTACCCTCATATCTCTTAGAAAGCTGGAGAAAATTATAAGTATCCTCTGCCTTCCTGGCAGATTATTAGCGTATGATCATATGAGGTGCTCTACTTTGGAACAGGAGAAAAATTATTCCAGAATGCTAGGAACCTAGAGTAGCAGAAAGGTCTGGGAATGTCCAAATGATGTGGACACCATGATGCAGGAACACTATCTGTCATCATTACTTCTTTATAGTGTCAACACACTGGCACTCCAGAGTTCCACCAATGTCTGGATCTATGATGTGTCTGAACGCCTATTTCCTTCCCTTTCTCCTTATCTGTACTTTGGCATTCTGAATGAGACCATCTGTTCAGCCCATATGGTATCAAGCGAATTTGAACTATGTGCTAGTACCACGGCTAGTGCTCTTTGGAATTAGAACGAAGGTCACTACCTCAAGGATCTCAGAGTCTAGTCAGAGTGGCTAGCTCAGTGCAGATTACAGTGCATCATAACACGTGGTTAAAAGGTGATGTAAGTGGAATAAGCGATCAGAACCTTGAGAGGTTAATATGGGCTACTGTAGTCTGAAAAGATTTCAAGGGTAAAGTAGTACTTGGACTCAGGCATGCATAAAGGAAAAGGGCAAGCTTTCTGAGAAGGAAAAAATAAGATGAATGAAAAACCACATGGAGAATAAACATAGGAGGCCTTTTCAACTGTGAAGACCAGCAGGCTTGGAGAAGACAAATGGGAAAACAATTGAATAGATAAAGTAGCGGACAGATTGGGCAAGAGTTTAATACTAGATAGTAAATTTTAAATTCATCATCTTAGAAAGTAGGAAGCCATTGAAGATTTTTGTATCAAATTATGACATGATGAAAATGGCATTTTACAAAGATTAACCTGGAAGTGCTGTATAGAGTGGTTGGGAAACAACACAGTATAGAGATGGGAAATTAGTAGATTGATTTCCACAATTACCCATATATTCATTTAATAATTTATTTATCATTGACTTATTCAACAAACATTTATTGAACACCTGCTCTTTATCAAGTACTATCCTAGATATTGGAGATATACTGATTAGTCATAGACCTTGTCCTTGTTACTCAGTTTAATCTGTGATACATAGGCCTAGACAAAGACGATGGTAGGGGAGTAAAAGGAAAGGTTAGGTGTGAGACATTTGAAAAGAATCTCAATGAACATGAGATTGTATAGAAGTAGAATCAGTGAGACTCAAGGTTGGCCCCAAGATTTGGGGACTAGGTCACTGAGAAGATAGAGGAATCATTGATCTAAAATGATAGCTAAGAGACGTCAGTTTGAGGAAAAAAGCACCAAGTTTTGATTTTGACTTAGGGTCTGAGATTACTTGCAACTTTCTAGTACACATGGGACTTGGTTTTGGGGAAGATGAAACAGAAGATATGTAGCTTCAAGTTTTAAGTCCCTGTAGATTAAGATGAGGAGCTAAGATCAGGGAAATCCACAGGGCCATATGCCAATTTAGAAAAAAGTCTTGGAGACAAGAAGACCAGAAGTCAGATAAGCAAATGTACATTATATAGCATGTTAAACTTTACAAATCACTTTTACATACATTATCTCAAATAACCTTTACAATAATATTGTGAAGTCAGCATTGTTATTATCTATATTTTATAGCTGAAGAAACTAAGATTGAATAAATTGCACAAGATCACATGGCCAAGAAGTCTGTAGGAATTCTGACAAAGTCCGATCTTCTCATTCTAAATCTAGTGTCTTTTCTGTCATGCTAATGAAAGATGATATAAGGGTGTTTGTAAGTTATTTTCAATATTTTTAAATTCTTAAAATAAATCATGATTAGTCTAAAATTTCAAAAGTATACTCTTAACATGAATTAAACAATTCAATGACATAAAATATATGAGTCCATACTGATTAAACATTTTAGTTTTTGGCCATTTATATCTTTAATTTTTAAATTTGGAAGTAAAACTATTACCTATAAATAGGTTCATATATATAATCTTTTAAAATAAGGAATGTATAGGGAAAATAATAAAAGAGATTCTTAGAGAAGAAAATGTTGGAGGTTACCTTACCAATTGAATGTATTGACTCTTAGTGTGGAATCAAGAGAGGCCAGGAGGGCGAAATAGGAGGCTTATACAGATGGCAGCCCAGAGGTCTGTAGGAGGTGAAGAAGGTGTGTGATCAAGGACCAAGCATACAAACAGCAACTAAGAAAGCCTCAGAACGGAGGGAGTGGGGAAAAGTAAACAGGAGAAGAGATATCTGTCACCAACTCTAATAAATTAATCCAATACTTAGTTTCTCCTGTCTCTAGCTTTCTCATTTTCCTCTCATCTTGACAGAGAACAGGGAGTCTGGCCTGTAGGTTTGCAGGTTTTGATAGCTGAAAAGAGCTAACTAGGTAGCAGTTGCAGCCAGAAGAACAAAATGGAAAGTTTCTGGCAGAGAAACTTTCTAATATAGTTCTCTCTTGCCAAGGAGTGTCCTTGTCCCTTATAAGGGTCTGAAAGAGTGAAGGAAAACATTGACTGCGGCATGGATTTGGCACCTAGAAGTAGTCCTTGGATCATACATTTCCTATTCAATACAATCGTATGATCACCAGCTTTCCTATCAGGAAGATGGGAAGACTTCCAAGTTTGTGTGGGCCCTACAAACCTGGAGGAGATGGCAGGAGCATCTTTGTCCTAGCTGTGGATGTGTGGGCCTAAAGTGGCGTGTAATTTGAAATGAAATGAGATGGGTCAAAGTTTAAAAACTGGAGAAAAGTCCAAACTGGGTCTTCAAAGTAAACAAGCCTGAGGCAGGTCCTGGAAATCAAAGCAAAAGTCATAGGGTGTGGCTCAGGGGGGGAAGAGAAGCAATAGCAGCAGATGGGAATAGATAGAAGCAGGAGAATCCAGGAGATCGAGGACTATTGCCCATAATTAACATTTTCTCTGCTCCCAGGTAGACAATCACATCTGGTTCTGCACTTGCCATGAAAGACTGTCATAAATAGACTTGGCTTCAGAGTCTGGCATGGCCTACTGGGAGATTGTATGCAAGGCAGGTTGCAGAGCCCAGAATTCCTTAGGTTCTCATGCCTGGAAGAAGCAGGACTGGCCAATTCAGTGCATTTTTCTTCTGAGATTCCCTGATGAAATCCTGATAATATCCAAGTAGGAAGGTGTTTTTTAGTCTACTGATGGCATGACGCATTGAGGAGCAGGTTGCGTAATCACAACATTGATCATTGATCCGGAGGTCAAAGGGGAGACTTAACTTCCTGAAATTTTCAAGCTGGAACCGAAGTTGGACCTGGCCTTTTGTTCCACACAGCCATCATTTAAAGAAATTTGGGCATGTACCCATAATATATGTATATTTATTTATAAATCATATATAGTGAATACATTATAAAATACATCAGAATTTTAAAAATAGAAATTTTTAAGTAATGAGATAAAATAATGAGTAATGAGATAAAAATAAACATTTTTAAATTTTAAAAATTTTATTAACACAAAACTTTTTGTTCTTATTAATAAAGGTTATTAATTGTAATGTTCTGTTTGCATAGTCTTATTAATCATGATGAGCTTAAGCTGACTAGCTAATATCTCAAAACATACTCTACACTTAGGTGAAGTTCAGCATTGATGATACAAGTCCATGTTTAGTCTTCTGGATAATTTTTAAGTTTTGAGGGTTTTTTTGGCTGACTTTTCTTAAGTTCAATTGGATTATCATCATTTTTACTTTCTAATGTGGCTGAAGAAAAGTTCATGCTAAAAGTAAAAATATCAGCTCTGCCATTTTCCTGTTGTTCATGGATGCTTGTTATCATTATCTTCAAAATACGATATGTTTTTTGCAGAAATGTTTTTAAGACATGTGCCCATTTTTTCAGGCTTAGTTAAAACTAAATAATACAATTCATAAACCCACCACATAAGTAAACTGCACTCCATTCTAATGCCCTGAAAGCAGATCTACTCAGGATGCCTCCAGAACTGCAAGAGACAGGACCATGTGAGGGATCCAGTGACAAGCTAAATACTAAATGGTAGTACAAAGTAATTTCTTATAATTTATTTCTTTTTAATATAAATAGAAGATCTTTTTTTTCTGAAACGGAGTCTCATTCTTTTGCCCAGGCTACAGTGCCGTGGCGTCAGCCTCGCTCACAGCAACCTCACACTCCTGGGCTCAAGCAATCCTTCTGCCTCAACCTCCTAAGTAGCTGGGACTACAGGCATGCTCCACCATGCCCGACTAATTTTTTGTATATATTTTTAGTTGACCAATTAATTTCTTTCTATTTTTAGTACAGACGGGGTCTCGCTCTTGCTCAGGCTGGTTTCAAACTCCTGACCTTGAGCAGTCCTCCCTCCTCGGCCTCCCAGAGTGCTAGGATTACAGGTATGAGCCACCACGCCCGGCCTAAGTAGAAGTTCTTATACTTTGCTTATATGACCAATGGCATTGTCTTATGTATTATATCACCTGGGATGTGGGTACCCTATTTGAGAGACCACAGGTCTACAGTGATGGTTCTTGAATTTTGGTTTGCAACTCTCTTTCCTTGGCTCCCAGACAGGGTCCTGGAATCTGCATTTTAACAAACATTCTTGGTTTTTCTAATACAGATGATTTGTGCTTAGAATTTCTGGGATGAGCATTACTGCTTGGAATCAATATTGTTTTGGCCACCCAGAGGGCTTATCTATGTATGATCAAAAACCTGGTCCTGGAAATTCTGCTACCCTGTTGCTATGAAGGGTGGAAGTAAGCCTCTTCCACTGGGATTGAACCAGGACTGGGACCTGGCAGTCAGGCTGGCAGGAACTGTCTGCTCAAATTGTGAGGCTGATGGAGTGTCAGAAGCCAAAAGTCCTGCGGCAGCAACTCCTTCTGAAAGGAGAGGCATATAATAAAGACTGCAGCTCTGCAGAGAGAGCTCCTCTGACAGTGGATCACAGTTTCTGTAACTGAGAATCAACATTATTCCAACATATGGGGGGCTTCACTCTGTATAAACTCAGGAAATCAGAAGAGTTCATTCCAAATGACTGCTATCCCTGGATAGACCTTTAAAAATGACTTAGAGCAGATATGCAATAATTATCGTCCTCATTGTCATCATTATCATAAGAATCATCATCAATATTTTCATATCACGTGACAGTTTGTAAAGGACTTTCTTTAAACTTATGTAGATGTTTACTCTCTCCTTTTAAAGATGAGAAAACTGAGGCTTGCACAGGTTAAATAAACCAGTCTCAGGTCACACACATGGTCAACGGTGAGGCCCAGACTCAGGTCCTTATCAAACGTCTGCAATCTAGCACTCTTCTACCACTCCATAACTGCCTGAAAACCAGAAAGCCTGGTTTTCACAAAAGATGATTTTGCTTTTAAGCAAGTATTGTTCAAGGGAAAATCTAGTAGTTTTGTCTGGTAGAGACAAAAACCAGTAGGTACGCAAAGTGATAATAATAATGGATGCCAGCAAATGCAAGGTTTTCCTGGCAGTCATTCTGAAACAATGATAAGGACATTTTCAAAAGTGGCATATTTTCTCCAAAGAGCTTCAAGTGCTTTTGTATTTTTTCAAAATGGATTTCACTGTTACCCCCACTTTGGCGATGATTCTTCTTCTGTGTCAAAGGGTAGTTCTTCCTTTTATCATTGCTGGGCTTTCACAGATTTTATTGCTTGTGGTATCTGTTCACACTGTTCTTAACCACCATGCTTTGCTTATTGACACTAGGAGGTTGACTGCCATCTGTACCAGCACTATCAGAACTGTGCAGAAATCTTCACTTTATGCCCACTCTGTTGTGTGGGTATTTGAGGGAAACAAAAAAAAAGAAACAAGAACAAAGCAAGTAATAGAAACAGTGAGAGGAAAAGAGGAGGTTTTATTAAATGGTGAATGTAGATTAGAAGGTACATTGTCGCTCAATTATTGAAGCACCTCAGATCCAATTTATTCTGTGGTGTTCCAGTGCAGTGTACAAATCCCAGTTATATAGAATATGACAACAGTATAGTTACAGAGAGAGAGAGATAAAACATGGGTAACAAGATGTTAAAACTTGGTAATCTACGTGAGGGGCATTTCAGTGCCCCCTGTTCTTTCAATTTTTCTGTGGGTTTGAAATTTTTTAAAACAAAAAATAAATTTTTTAAAAGCATTATAAACTGAAACATAACAACAAACTGGGAAGCAATTTGCAACAGATGACACAAAAATTGGTAATATTCTTAAATACAAAGTATTCTTGACAATAAAAAAAATATAGACAAAAGAGCAGGAACAAACTACTCACAGATACGGAAATGCAAATAACTGGTGAGTATGTGAAGAATGTATAATGTCACTGGTAACTGATGAAATACAAATGAAATAAAAACGTTTAGTCTTACAGGTAAACCAGAGAAATGCAAATTAAACAATATATTACTATTTTTTCTTAAGAAATAAGCAAAATAGATCATTTAAACTACCATAATACTCAGTACTGATGAGGATACAGCAAGATGGGCATACTTTTATGCTACTAGTTGAGGTATAAATTAGCACAATGTTCTTTATTTCAATTCAATTTATTATTTTATTGATGTATAATAGATGTGTATTTGGGGGGTACATGTAATAATTTGATACATTCATATAATGTGTAAATATCAAATCAGGGTAATCAGGATATCTATCACCTTAAATTTTTTTTTTTTTTTGAGACAGAGTCTCACTCTGTTGCCCGGGCTGTAGAGTGCCGTGGCATCAGCCTAGCTCACAGCAACCTCAAACTTCTGGGCTCAAGCAATCCTTCTGCCTCAGCCTCCCGAGTAGCTGGGACTGCAGGCATGCACCACCATGCCCGGCTAATTTTTTACATATATTTTTAGTTGTCCAATCAATTTCTTTCTACTTATAGTAGAGACGGGGTCTCACTCTTGCTCAGGCTG
>CAUYRT010039317.1:0-18366 GCA_963574885.1 Lepilemur ruficaudatus | reverse complement strand
TGTAAGGAAAATGCAACATACTGCACTACATTTAAATTAAGAACTGCATTACAATAAGAACTACTGTCCATCAAAAGATACCATTAAGAAAATGTAATGGGTAATTGTGAATTGTGCTGCTATAAACATTCTAGTGCAGATGTCTTTTTTATAGAATGTCTTTTTTTTCCCTTTGAAATAAAAATAATTAAAAAAAGAAAATGTAATGGATAAATTCACAACTAATTGGTGCAGAGTGCACTGTCTGGGAGATGTAGCTCTGGCTTGGGTGGTGCAAAGGCAGTATATGTAACCAAAATGTTTGTACCCCCATAATATTCTGAAATTTAAAAAGAAAAAATATATATAATGGCGGGCCACACATGGGAGAATAATTGTGAAGACTTATATTAGACAAAGGATTTATGTTCAAAATATATAAAAGAACTCTTACAATTGTTAATAGATAAACCGGTAAAAATTTTTACAAAAGACTTGAATAGGTACCTCACACAAAAATAATATACCAATGGCGAGCACTCATATGACAAAGTGCTCAACTTCATTAATTATCAAGGAAGTACACACTAAAACCACAATTTTATATTCATACTCATTCACCAAAATAGCTAACCTGAAAATGACATACAGTACCAAGTGTTGACAAGAGTTAGAAACATTTGAAACACTCATTGTTGGCTTGTGGAAGTGAATCTACTTTGGAAATCAGGTTGGTAGTATTTACTAAAGCTGAATTTATGCAAAACTTAGGACCCAGCAAGTTCACTGCAGGTATGACCACAACAGAAATGAGTATATACCAAAGACATGTCTTTACACCAAAGACATGTGAAATAATTTTCATAATAGCATTATTAAAAACAGCTAAAAAATGGAAACTGCCCAAATGTCCAACACTATAATATTAATAAATTATGATATATTTTCTAATGCAATATTATGTAATGCAAATGAACAAACTATAGCTACAAACAACAGCATGGATGAAACTCACAGACATAATCTTGAATGAAAAAAAACCCAGAAATTACAGTACTTACTGTATAATTCTACTCATAAATTCAAAAAGTAAAAAATACTCTAACGTGTTAGAAATCAGGATCAAGGTTATCATAAGGATTGTTAATGGCTCAAAGGAGTTTCTAGGGAGGTAGTATTCTGTTTCTTGACCTGGATGCTGGTTATATATGGGAGTGTGTCCACTTGGTAAGCATTTATGTACTGCATGTATACGTAGTATATGTATATTATATATTATACATATATATTATATATTAATATAGTATATATGTATGTACTATATGTATATATTTCATGTATAATCTATACATTTTTCTATATAAATTTGTACATTTTATACATTTTAAATTTTATACATTTCAATAAAAGTTTGCAAAGTGTGTGTTTTATGAAGGAAATAAATATCATTTTGAGTGTATGAGTGAGAAAATTAGGCAATGTTAAGTCATGGTAAATGTAAAACATATGGCAAGGCATATTTCATAAAACTGTAATCATATGTGTATCACTGGGAAATCAATGTCACTTCAAAATAGTAACAGTGGCCGGGCGCAGTGGCTCATGCCTGTAATCCTAGCACTCTGGGAGGCCGAGGCGGGTGGATTGCTCAAGGTCAGGAGTTCAAGACCAGCCTGAGCAAAAGTGAGACCCCGTCTCTACTATAAATACAAAGAAATTAATTGGACAACTAAAAATATATAAGAAAAAAATTAGCCGGGCATGGTGGCGCATACCTGTAGTCCCAGCTACTCGGGAGGCTGAGGCAGAGGGATTACTTGAGCCCAGGAGTTTGAGGTTGCTGTGAGCTAGGCTGATGCCACGGCACTCTACAGCCCGGGCAACAGAGTGAGACTCTGTCTCAAAAAAAAAAAAAAAAAAAAAATAGTAACAATGGCTTTCCTAAATGAAGTTACAGAAACTAAAGCATCATTTTAAGTTAAACTTTTCAAAAAGGCTTTATTATGTAGGGAATAGGAAAAGGATATTACTGTCTGGTTTAGGAAATTTCTTAAATACCTGAGAATATTGCCTAAATTCAATGTAAAATACAGACAAGTATTCTTTTTACTGACATTCTGTGAAAATATGCAGTCCCATATTTCAAAATGTCTTTCAAATGCAATCTGTTATTGCAGGGAATGGAGTTGAAGGGTTTAGTTTATTCATTTATCATTTAATTCTGAAATGGCACCAGATGTGTAAGGGGATAGCTTTTCATTGGTTTTCCCAGGTGTAATATAAAATTAACAAATAACTTAGATGTTCACCCAAAACAATCACTGCAAAATAGAACACCACATGCAACATGCACAAAATTCTCTGTGATAGAGGATGGAAAATGTTCTAATGAAAGGTTTAGAATGGCATATCCCTCCAAGAATAAAATGGACTATTATGGCAACATACTCTTAAAATGTACGGCTTATAAGTAGAATAAAATGTAAGTTTTTTTGATAATGTATGTAAATATGAAGACAAATATTTCAACACATTTATACACTATAATTATAGATTACTTTTTAAATAATAAAGCTACATGGATCAGCTTTACAGGTTTTATAGTCAAAAAAGGCAGACTGGTCTTCCTCATAAAAGAACTAAAAAAAAAATCTGCCATGATTTGGTCAAATATGGATTCTGAAAGAATCCCCATATTTCCATTTTGATATCGTGTCTCCTTCAGAGTGCTTATCCTTTCTAAGCAGTGGAATCTAGTGATTAGGAGCTTCTACTGAGGAGTAAAACAACCTAAGTTTAAACCCAGCTTCTTTTCTTAGATGTTATGTAGTAATCCTCAACCTCGTTATCTGTAAGTAACTGCAAATTATTTATGTTGAGCTTACACATATAAAATACTTAGCACAGTACCTGGTAATTAATATGCACATTAAATTATCTTACTTTCAGTCTAAGAGATATTAAACATCACCTGATACTAGCAAACTTGGTCCCTCTAGGAATATGTTGATTTATCTCTAAAATCTTAGATTGTCTTACTTTCATTTTAAGAAATATTAAACATCATCTGATACTAGCAAGTTTAGTTCCTCCAAGAATATGCTGATTTATCTTTAAAATCATTGACCTAAATTCTTTTTCTTATTTCCCTTGAGAGGTTGACACAATAAAAACAAAATAAATACAACCCAAAACAAAATTTGCTCAAACTTGATGGAACCAAAAAGAAAATCATTATACAACTGTATATATAAAATATCCAAAGATTGGTCTTTTGTTGTCCTGATCCCAATAAAAGCAGGAAGGTATTTTAATAAACTCTAATTATTTCCCTAAAGCCCTTGATTGGGGAAACGGGGATTATGAGTGTGATCCTATTTTCTAATGTTCTGGAGAGTTTGCAGGGGGGCCAAGGAATCTGCATTTAAAAAACTATTCAAGGGGTCCTAACGTGCAGCCAGAGTTGCGAATCATCAAATAAGATCAATTAGCCTAAATCACTATGAAATAATCCATGGTAATTTACTAGAATGAATCTTTCCTTTCCATTTCTCTCCCCAAGATGCAAGCAGATTCTGGGGGAAAAAAATTTTGTTCGAGTCTTGGCACAATAAGGTCACAATAATGGTTGTACCTTAACCATTTTGCATCATAACCTTTTGATGAAAAATGAGTATACTTTAAGAGAGGCTTTTTTCATTTAATACATGCCAACCACTCCCACTCCCTTCTGCCATCTTCTATGTCTCATAGCTATTTTCTTCCAAAAGAATATCTCGGTATGGTGACATTATCTGCAACTAGCTGAGTTTCAGATGTTCATTTACAAAATATATCTAAGAGAATTCCTTTGAAGTCATTGATGTGATAACTGAATTTTATAAGTCAAAAAGACCATAACTCTACTAAATATAGAGAAAGTTATCAAATTTGTTCAACTATAATTTATTTCATTTTTCATAGAAAGAAAATAATGTAAGTCCAACAGACAGCCTTTGAGCAACCTGTTTAACTTAAAATTATCTTACTCTGATATTTAACTATTTTAAATATTAAAAAAGGAAAAAAAGGCCACCTAGAATTACTTTCCAATTCCTTACATCCAACAATTGCACATTAGACAAAGACTAATAATGAAATCACCAGAAAATATTTTCAATTTTATTTTTAACTTGTTAAAACAATTTAAAATACTGCAATGTAACACAATGGCTTAGTATTAGGTTTTGGAATCAGGAATCTTGACTTTGGGTATAAATTGTATCACTTACTCATTTACTGAACTTGGAAAATTTATTTAGCCTTTCTATCTCAGCCCAGGCTCCTTAGAAAAAACAAATGCAAAATGCAACAGGGAGTTGGGCGTAGCTATGCAGATAGCTTGATTTTCTAGGACATTTTCAAAGAAGCCATCCATATCTTATACTAATTCTCTCTAAACAATCTATCCACAGGAAGAAGGGAGATAAATTTCTCTTCCCATTTACATTTCCCATTGGTAAAGGTTGATTTCCATGGAATGTTGCAGAAGTATGGGGATTCATCAGTTTCTTAAGCAAGTCATGCCTTAGAAGAAACAAGGAAGGCTGGGGAAAGGATGCACAAATTAAGGTTAAGACTTGAGGCAAGGCATAGAACGGACTTGGAGCAACCACTCTATAATCAGCCTTTCACCAGTAATGGTAGCAGTGACATAGGTAGCACTAGCAGTGTACCAGTCTGCTGTTGTCAAAATAGTAATGCCTAATAAATCATCCTAAAACTCAGTGGCTTAAAATAATGAGCAATTCAGTTTATATAGACTGGACTCAACTGGGCAGCTGTTTTAGGATGTAAACCTGCTGGATTTGATGCTAGGTTATGGAATCACGCCTTGGCTCTGGGGCAAAGTGATAGAGGCTATCTATAACATATTATTCTCATGGGAGATCACCAGAGCACAAAAGTACAAGCCTTACCTATGAACACAATTCAAGTCTCTGCTTGCTATGCATCTGTTAATATCCCACTGACCAAATCAAATTACATGACGAAGGCCAAAATCAGGTGATGAGAAGGCATGCTCCAACCACCATGAGGTCATGGCAAGGGTGTGAAAGAATCATTATTTTACAGTGAAAAATTACAGTCAAAAATTAGGTAGAAAAATCTACCATAAAGAGACCTATCTTCATGATTGTAGGAGCAACACAAGCTGTTTTGGGGGCAACACCAGACCAGGTATTAAGGCAAATGCTCACATCTCAATAACACATTAAATGAATCCAGTATGATAAATAATCCTTAGTTTTTCCATCTGTTAAATAGGCATAATGATAATCTGAAACTCATAGTGTTTATATTTAGAATTCTCAATGAAATATATTGCATAAAACAACTTATAATGCAATACCTGGAGTAGTGTTCAAGAAATGTCAGTTAACACTCACTAAACAACACAGCCAGTTTGCTGTATTTCAGATATATACCACTGGGTATGAGAGTGAGTAAACAACAGAATGCATGTTTAGTTTATTTCCACTTGTTATTGTAGGAAAATAACTCCAAGTCTTTTATTCTTAATCACATTGAGTTAACTTTATAGCATAACCTTTTCTAATGTAAGATAGCATACTTTAAATGAGTAAACATAGCAGGGAATCCCTTAGGTGTTCCTTGTCTCATTTAGGAGGTTGCTCTGCATAACCTTTTGATTGAATTAATTTCAGTTGTAAAACAAGGCTACTTTTGGTATAAGCATCTGGGTTGTGCAGTCTCTGAAAAGGGAGGAATTGAATTTGATCAAGCAATTCTATACAGTACCAGAGAGATACAGTTTCAAATTCAGTAGTAATTAAAGAAAAC
The DNA here is from genome assembly GCA_963574885.1 of Lepilemur ruficaudatus. NCBI lineage: Eukaryota > Metazoa > Chordata > Mammalia > Primates > Lepilemuridae > Lepilemur > Lepilemur ruficaudatus. The sequence continues at coordinate 12,543 of CAUYRT010039317.1, read as the reverse complement.
AAACAATTACAAAGTATCAGGATGGCTAAATCAGAACTGGCTGATAAAAAAACACTCACAGGATTATTTCACTTAGCAAAATGTCCTAGAAGTTTATCCAAACTGTTGCATATGGCAGGATTTCCTTTTTGTAAAGAATAAGTAATATTGCACTGTATTTTTAATCTATTCATCTGTCAGTGAGCATGTAGCCTGCACCATTTTATAACATGTTGCATTCTCAAGTGACTATACAGGGGTTTCAATTTCTCCACACCCTCATCAAAACTTTTTTTCTTTTTGTTTTTGTTTTTTGATAGTAGCCAACCTAACAGGTGCAAAGTGATATCTCATTGTATGCTTAAACAATTGTTAGAAGGTATACTTCATGTTAAGTGCTCTTACCACAATAAAATAAATCAACCAAAAGAAAGTTACAGAAATCTGATATTTTTATGATCAATTTCAAATAGTGACTGTAAAATTCTTAACAGTGAGAAAGGATTTGGAAGCCAAAGAAGCAGAGATCTTTATGTAGGTGGAAGATCTCTTAGTGATCATACTTGGTCATTATTATTGAAGATTTATAGTTGGAATTAAATACATTCATCTAAATACACATGTATATTTATTTATAAAAGAGATTTTCTATCATAATTTGATGTTCATTATGTAATATTTCTCTATTTTACTCTCCAGCTCTACTCTTTCACTCTTTAAATGATTTAGTGCTCAATGTTGAATGTGAATAATTCCTTATATTCCCCTAACTTTTCCAAGCTATAACACTCTGTTATCTATCATTCTATTTTAACAGGAATATATCTATATGTCAAGTCATGGGAGTATATTAACAAATTATGTTTATGTTTTAGTATCCACTACGGACCAATCATTTCACAAAAAAGAGAGAAAAAAAACCCTATACCTGAGAATTTTTCTTTCTTTCTTGAAATGATTAGAATATGATTCTAAAAAAGCAACATGACGTAAATATAGCTCTCTATTTACAATGTCAACAATACTAGGACTTAAAAGGGATTTGTGGTAATTTCTTTTGATACAAAAAAAAAAAAAACACCTTTTTTTTTTAGTATGATCTGCCTAAGGAGCATTTTCTTATAGGAACCTAGCAGATATTTATGACAGTACTCTTGTTTCTATTTTTAGCTTTCACCATGTGATCCTGGGCAAGTTGAAACTGCTCTATGCCTTGATTTCCCATATATGCCAAGTGAAACTAGCAGTAATAGCTTCTGTCACAAATTTGCTTTCTACAGAATTCAAAAAAGTATCAACAAAATCTCTTAAAACTTTTAGAGTTTGACTTGGTTGGCCTGGAAGTGTAAATCTCTCCACATGGTAATGAGGTGTCAGGTTTGGAGTAGGTTTCTGAAGACAGAGAACATAGGGGAGCTGTGGGCTGGGCCAGAGGCTCCTGTTAAACATAAGAAGTCTCTGAAAGCATCTTGCTGGTTTTACAGTCTTTGAAAATCCTGTTTCGTAATTCCTCCAGTGCACCTCAGACCTTCAGGATATTTTCTATGACTTCCAGTTACTTTTCAGAGAAACTTAACTGATCCTTTGAAAGTACAATAGACTTTTGGGAAAGAGGTTACAATCAGTGTAATGTTTTATTGTCTTTCTCTTTCCCTGTAATTATTAATATTGCACTTTTACTTATTGCTTTTTTCACCAGTTTTTCCTCAATTACCATTGCATATTAAATTTTTTTGTCTATTTTGCTAATATAAATGGCTATTGTAGTTCTGGTTTCATATCTGACTGGCATTTGGCCTTATTTTACTCCTGGTCTTCCTTGGACAAAATTGTGATTTAAACTAATTGCTCTTAGCATTATTCTGTTTTACTTATTCCTTGCTCCTTGAAATTTTATTAGTGAAAGAATTTCTCATCAATCCCTTACATTTTAATGAGCAGGTAAGTCAGCATGTCGTAAGATATTTGACACCTAAAGCCTTAGCTCTGTAAAAATAAAGCTGTTGAGGCAAAGTTTGGCCAGGTTTGTGAGCATTTTGCTTGGAACAGAAATTTCCTTGAATGAAACTGAAATTACATCATGTAAACAACTTCTCACTTTGCCTAGTTCATTTGGTTGTTGTATATAAACAACTTATGCCCAAAACTAAATTATCAGCTCATTGAGCTCAGGCAACATTTGAAGAAACTTTTTTGGAACTTTTAACAAGGTCTAAGAACTAAGAATACCCTCACATACTTATTCATGACATCAGATTCAGAAATTAGTGTGATATATTAGTATCTGGAGTTATTAATCATATGACTGCATAAATGCGATTTCAAACCCAGATCTGATTATCTACATTCTATAGATGGGGAGACCATGATACACTGTGGGAACTAAGAAACCCTGATCACACCCCTTATTGTTAACATCATGTGAAATTTCTGGGCAGGTTTCCAGTTCTGATATAAGTCATTAAGAACTTCTTCATGAGCACATTTTAAAATCATCTGTCTTAATCTGTATTTTAGAATTCTACAACATACAAGACATTTTGGTGAACCTTTGCATATACATTATGTCACTTAACTATTCTCATTTGTTCTGATGTGAAGATATTGCCTATCACCAGAAAGGAAAAACAAAGTTCTAAGGCTAGATATATTTTGCAAAATAATACATAAAAGGAATAGCATGGCACAATGAGAAAATCTGTCTTGAACTCTAACAACTATATTGAATTAATCAAGTATTTTTAAATTGCAAGAGATGGAAAACTAAGTCAACTAGATTAAAATATTAAAATTTGTTGAGTGATGTATTTGGAAAGTTCAAGAAGCTCTGGACATCATTGCATTCAGAGATTTACGTGATGGCTTTAAGATCCTCTCCCTTTAAGATCTCTACTTGCTGTATGTTGGCTTCAATCTTAGACAAAAGTAACCCTAGGAAGCCCAAGGCTTGCATTGTTCTTACAAATTGTGGTTCCATAGAAAATAAGCAACAATGTCTGCACCAACATTCATATCAATTCTTGAGAAGAACTTTGATGAGCCATTGCTTGGGCTACATGTTCACTTTTTTATGAGTGAACTGGGACTATGTGATTGACTGTCCCCTAAAAATCACATGGAGTGAGGGAGAGACACTTTCCAAAAGGAAACTGTTTTAGGAAACCAACTAGAAATAGAAGTGTATTACATCACTGAAGTTTTTATGTACTGAAGTTTTATGGGTTTGCATAAAATCAATAATTTAGACTAATTGTAAATAGTATATATATGCTAAGAAAACATCCTATATACTGAAAATTTTCTCAGTATTCTGTCAACTTATAAGTCATAAAACGTTATAATAGAGAAAGTAATATTATAACAGAGCCTTATAAATTAAGTACTCTTGGACTTAATGCATGGCAAAGCTGCTACATGTTAAAATTTTTATATGCTATGCAACTTGTCTCTGTAATATACTGAGTTTATATGTTTATATAATGGTTTTATAATATACTCTATCTCAGGATGTGTTCTGAGTATAATAAAATATTTAATATATAATATTCAGGTCTAGGCAACACATTTTCTATAAAGGGATAACTAGTAAATATTTTAGAGTTTTGAGTCATAAGGTTTTGTTGCACCTACCAACTCTGCCATTGGAGCACAAAAGAAGCTGTGGACATGTAAATGAATGAGTGTGGCTGTGTTCTAATAGAGCTTTACTTATAAAAACAGGTGGTAGGCTGGATTTGGCCCATGGGCTGTAGTTTGCCCACTTAGTGAACTTGGTGGACACTCAGTATTTATCACACAGTGAGTTACAGCACTCATAGAAAGACTCGTGATCTCTATTGAAAATCTATTTTAATCATAAACAATTCTAATCTAAAATAAATCAATTTATTTCCCCCTCATTTGTGTCAAGTACATTGATACTATTCCTACAAAGTAATTATAACAATGGCTAACATTTGTGTTTTAGCTTATGTTAACATAATACTCCTGTCTTAGTTTGTTTTTCCTACTAATGCAGAATACCAGAGACTAGGTAATGTATAGAGAACAGAAATTTATTTTCTCACAGTTCTGGAGTCTATGAAGTCCAAGGTTGAGGTGCCAGCTGCTCTCTGCTTCAAGATGTTCCTCCGAAGGGGAGAAACACTGTGTCCTCACATAGATGAGAACAGAAGAAAGCACAACTGTACCTGCAAGCCCTTTTTACAATAGCATTTATGAAAGCAGAGCTCTCATGACTTTATCACCTCCAAAAGACCCCACCTCCCAACACTGCTGCCCTGGGAATCAAGTTCCCAGCACATGAATTTTGGGGGACACATTCAACCTTAGTAACTCTCATGAGAAATTATATTATTCGTTCCTCAGAACAACCCTCAGAACAACTCTCCTTCTCCTTGGAGTCCTTCTTAACTGTTCCCCTCATTCAGCAGGGCATAGAATAGACTCTTTTCATCTTAAAGAGTTCAGTTATAATCACTCTGGAAACATAAACAAATAACAAAAAGCACAAATGTAAAAAGTTTTCAGACCTCTCTTCTTCATTCATCCTAATATATTTGCTGATTCATATAGGATTTCTGCCTCCCATAGTTCATTGATAAAGCCCATATAATTCCCTTGAATATTTCAAAACCCCATTATACATAACAATATTACAAGCATAACTGCATAATAAAAAGCATACAAAACATTTACTTCATTATTTGATACCAATGAATTAATCAAAGGGTATGTTTGTGTTCGATGATAAAGGATAATGTTGTATACAAATCACCTTTTCCTCTTTTCTGACACAAATATCACATTGTAAATAAAAATGAAAAATATGAACAAATAAGTGCAAACAACACTCAGCAAAGTAAAATAAGCAAACTAAGCAATATTCGATAAATGATTACTTCATATAAAATTGTTGCCTGGGTGAGGTTTGGTGACAAGAAGGAAATGCAAGTAGCAGTCTTTCTCCTTTAGTGACGGGTGAAGCGAGCAAAGGTGAGATGGGGAAGAGAGGGAAGAGGTAATGCCTGAAGTTCATCCATGTTCGAACTCAACACATTGGTAAATAGCTTTTTTTTTTTTTTTTTTTTTTAGCATTAGAGTCTCTGAACATGGAAGACTGTAAAACATTGCCAAAGGCATAAAAAAAAAAAAAGCAATGAGATTAAAAACAAGTAAAAACTCAAAACATGATTTGCTGGGACCCTCTTTGCTTATGATTATACAACTCCTAATAACGAGACTGCATTTCTTAATGTGACACTCCTATTCATGCTATAATCACTCTTACAGAACAGTAATCATTTCGAATTCATCATCTAAAATTTCTTTCGAAAACTCGACATCAGACATTACTGACTATTCTTTCTCTCCCTCTAATAAGCATACCAATAAATAAGTTTCCCAATAAACAAGCATCAGGTTAAACAATTTGCTTGTTAGGAAGTTCTTTGCAAAGTGATCTTAAACTTTAGCATTTCCATTGTCCACCACACAAAAAAATCCAGTTTCCCAAGTAAGGTGTAATTTGCTTTCTATTTATCAATCATTTCCTTGAAACTTTGAAAATCATCATGGAATAGAGGAATCCGTTTATTCCATACTTTATTCTTGGCGTGTTTCCATATATATTTTTTTAACCGACTGGTGAATCTGATGTCTGGATGTCAAATTTCTTCCATTAATCCACCCCTGAAGCAGTGTCATTGGCATCAGCCCCAGTGTGAGATACGGCATCATCAATATATATAAAGTGCTTGAAATTTGTCATAAATATTTGGTTCATTGACTGCAATAAGGTAGTTCTGGAAGGATCAGCTACCATAGAAACATTTATTTTCTATACAACTTATGACACTATAAAGTTTTCTAGCTGAATTACATATTATCAAAAGGCCTTGTTTGTAAGATATTTCTTCTTATTGGTGTATTCTTTGATGAATGGCAGAAAACAGTTCTTCACATAATTATTCTATTACACATAGAAAGCCATTAAACATTATAGTACATCTGAAAGCCATATACTCTTCATCATTCCTTTAATGACTCTGTGGGTTGGGCAAACGATATACTATTATATTAACAGTAATGAATTGATCTTAAGACTATTTCCACAATTTCCATTGGAAAAAATAAGCCTATTTTGGATCTTTATGTTCTTATACTTTTTTCCTTGTTATCTGCAATGAAGATAACAGACAGCATTTGTGTCTAAAAAAATAAGGCATCCAGTAAAATCAAAACTGAAAGTTGCTTTGCTTTATAATCACTATTGTTAATGATTTTCTACAATTCGCTATGGAGGACTGCTGCAGCAGTATCAGCAAGAGTTGCTTCACAGATCATATCAAATTATATAAACTTGCATCATTCTTAAATCTTTCAAACTATACAAGCTCCCTTTGAGAATCAATTTCTTTTTTTTTTTTTTTTGAAGCAGTCTCACTCTGTTGCCTGGGCTAGAGTGCCGTGGCGTCAGCCTGGCTCAGAGGAACTTCAAACTACTGGGTTCAGACAATCCTCCTGCCTTAGCCTCCCGAGTAGCTGGGACTACAGACATACGCCACCATGCCTGGCTAGTTTTTTCTATATATTTTAGTGTCCAGCTAATTTCTTTCTATTTTTGGTAGAGACTGGCTCTCATTCTTGCTCAGGCTGGTCTCAAGCTCCTGAGATCAAACAATCCACCTGCCTCGGCCTCCCAGAGTGCTAGGACTACAGGCGTGAGCCACCACACCCAGCTGAGAATCAATTTCTGTATTAAATTAACACTTTTCTATATCTTCTACTTCTTTAGATATTGCAAGTTATTCAGTACCTTGTATTATTTCAACGCTGTGATCAATGGCATCTCACTGCAGAAGTCATTTTGCTATTCTTAAAAAAAACCTCTGCTATATAGGGGAACTACCGAGTCTAGCCTTTGAGTTTACCCACTTGTACTAAACAACTATAAAAGTGAACAGAATAGAGGAGTAATATTCACCAGGGGTTGAGGGGTTAGGGGGGTAAACTCACAACTAAAGGACACGAAGAGCATTGTAGAGGGGAAGGGCATGCCTCTAACCCTTGCTGGGGTGAGGCAAAGACATAAAATACAACGAAAATGTTTGTACCCTCATAATACTCCGAAATGAAAAAAAAAATAAATAAATAAAATAAAAATAGAATAATTTTGATGCTAAAAAAAAGTGAACAAAATAGAAAGCAACAATTTTCAGGTCTGGGACAATAGTGTAAGGACTGTAATCTTGCTGGAAGGATAACATGAGCTTAACTCAGTGGTATGCTGGTAAATATAAATACTTAAAAATACGCTCCCCATAAAAAGAGAGTCCTGATTTGCAGTTTTGTCATTTATTGGGGAAACACTGATATTCCAATAAGCCAGAGTGAATAAATCACATTGAAGATCCCTGGATTTCAACTGGCAGGTAAATTCAATTGACATTGAAATAAAGAGAGAGGGAAATAATGACCAAGGAAAAACAAAGTACAAGGATTCAATAACAAACAGAGCAATATTAATCATTCTAGCATGTATATTTGGAGCTCCTAAAGGAAGGGAAAGAAAGATTACATTCAAAAATTCTTGAAAAACGTAAGGTATGAAAATGTCCAAAATTGGGGAGAATAACAACCTAAAAAACTAAGAAGCTGAACAAATTCCAAGCAGGAAAATCACACACACAAAAAAAGCTGCACCTAGCACTATAATAATAAAATAACCGAAAATTAATAAATGAGAAAGTCTCAAATGCTACAGAGATTAAAAAAAAAAACAGGTACATTACATAGAGGAGACCAATGAAAAGAATACCACTGCTTCTCCTCAGACACAATAAAAAGCAGAAAAAAAATATTCAAAAAGTGCTGAAAAATAAACTATCATCCCCAATTCCATGTATTTATAAATATATCTCCCCAAACTGAATATGTCTTAAGTATATTTTCAAGTGAATAAAAATGGGTATAGCTTGTTATCAGCAGGCATGACCACAATAGAAGCTAAAGAAAATTCTTCTGATTGAAGGGATATAAGTCATATAGTTGAATATACTCAAACTAGTAGAGTTTCTAAAAAAATTATAACTATGTGAGAAAATATAACATGATTTTCTTGATTCTTAATATCTTAAAAAACTAAATGTTTTAAATCCACAATAATAACATACTAATAATGTATTGTAAGACAAAAAAATATAACAGCGAGCAAGACGGCAAGAGCAAGAGGGAAATAAATGGATGTATATCATTTTAATGTCCTTACATTATAAGTGATATGGTATAAATTTATTTTAAGGAAGTTATGATAAATTAAAGATATATAATATAATGTAAAATTCCACCACTAAAAATGTAAAGAAAAAAGTATAAAAAGAGATATAGGTTAAAAACCAATTAAAGAGATATAATAGAATAGCAAAATAAAAATTACTCCTAAAAGTGGTACAAAAGAAGGCAGAATAAAAAGATCAGAAGTAACAAATGGAAAGCGAGTACCAAGATGGCAGATGTAATCCCAAATGTATCAATAATTACATTAAATGTAAATTAAACAAACATTCTATTAAAGATTTCAGACTAGGTTAAAAAGCAAGTTCGAGCTAGATACTGTTTATAAGAGAAATACTAAATGAAAAAATGTCTGCCATGCAAACTCTAATTACAACAAAGTAAAATCTAGCATTATGTAAAAGTTAAGCAATATATATAAAAACATAGATATTTTATGATCAAGTGGCCTGTAACCCAAAATGTGAAAGGTTGCATTAACACCCAAAAATCATCAATATAGTTCAACATATTAACAAATAAAGGAGAATATAAGACCATTAGCAAAATATATATGGAAAAATCTTTGACAAAATTCAATATCCATTTATGAATAGAAGGAAATTTCCTCATTCTGACTAAATGTTTATAAAACCTATATTTAATGTCATATTTAATGTTTATAAAAAAGGCTGAAAATGTTTCTTCTAAGATCAGGAACCAGAAAAATATATCCACTCTCACAATTTAGATTCAAATTTCTGAGGGAGATCCTGAACAGTGCAATAAGACAAAAAAAAAAGAAATAAAAGACATAGCAGAAAGAAATTAATTAGTTTTTATTCTTAGATTATAAAGTTGTTTACATAGAATATCCTAAGGATTTTTTTTAAAACTCTACCTATAATTAACAGTATCTTTAAAGGATTATAAGAGGCAAGAATAATATAAAAGTATTAACTGTAGTTCTATATGCTAACAATGAATAATTGGAAAATAAAACTTTTAAATACTATTTACAATGCACCAAAACATAAAATACTTAAGAATAATTTTAATGACTAAATGTAAAACCTCTATATATAAATTACTTAATATTACTGAGAGAAATTAAAGAAAACCAAAGTAAATGAAAAGCTACATAATATTAATGGGTTGGAAAACTCAATGTGGGGTTGATGTCAACTCTCCTACAAGTGATCTAGTGATTCAATGAAAATATATACAAAATCTATTGGTTTTTTGATAAAAATTTAAAATCTTATTCTAAAATATATATGGAATACAATGTACATAGGGTAAGGAAAACTATCTTGAAAATGAAGAATTTTTACTCTACTTTGAATAAGTTACTCTAGCTGATTTTAAGATACCATAAAGCTGCAGCAATCAAGAGAATATAATATAAGCATAAGGATGGACAAATTGATTGATAAAACAGAGTAGAAAATACAAAAATAGACCTACATATGTAGGAGCAAAAGATTTCAACACAAGAGCCAAAGCAATTTGATAAGGAAAGAAAAATCTTTTCAAGTGAATACCACAGAAGTATGGATGAACAAGGTTGAAACAATTATACATGTATTCTGTAATTAAACAAATAAATGGAGGATGAATGAAACCAGGTTTCTCACTATTGGCACAGGAAGTTAAAAGAGGAGAAGTCTAGAATAGCTGTGTGAATAGATTAAGGTTGGAGACATGCTATGATACTACGTTTAGCATAATATAGATGGAGATGGGGATAGATGATAGATATAGAACTGTATATACACGCAAGTTAGTATATACACATATATTTTCTTGCTCTGTCAGCTGAGGATACCTGAAGGAAAGACACACCACTAACAGCAAACACATCTAGCAATCAGGTCTTTATTTCTAATGCTGCAATAAAAGGGAAAGAAGATTTTGAAGAATTGACTGATTCTAGGACTGCAGTAGGAAATATACAAGGTGAGCCTGGAGAAACTTATAGTGCCAGAAACTAAGTGCTAAACACATGCACACACACACACACACACACACAATGATTGGGTATGTCAAAGGGCCCACAAGCCAACTGAAAAGTTTGCAATGGCCAATTCTGGAACAATTTGAGCAATAAAATAAAGTAGTTTTGGATTATAATCAAAATGTAAAATGAATAACCATGATTCCATACTGATACAAATTAATAAGTAAACAAGAGGGAGGGGGATGAAGAGAAGTTGGTTAAGGGGTACAAAAATACAGTTAGATGGAAGGAATAAGCTCTAGTATTCAATAGTAGAGTAGGGAATTATAGTTAACAATAATTTCTTGTACATGTCAAAATAGCTAGAAGAATTGTAATGATCCCAGCACAAAGAAAAGATAACTGCTTGAGGTGATGAGTATCCCAATTACCCTAACTTGATCATTACACATTGTATACATATATCAAAATATCACATGTACCCCCAAAATATGTACAACTATGATATATCAATACATAAACAAACACACAAACAAATGGGAGAGAATAGACAAATGTCCCATGCGTAAAAATTCCAAAACATTTATGTAGTTACTGTGCTTTCAAGGAACTAGAACATAACTCTCTACTCCTTAAATATGGGCTACATATCATGACTTCCTTCGGAAAAAAAAATATGAAAAGGTGTGGGGCGGGGGAGAAGCACTTTACAGTGGAAAACCTTGACAGATACTATGTCAACCAGGTGATCAAGATTAATATCAAAATGATAAGTCGTATTGGTAATACATACTCTTGATATGACATGTTGAGAATAGCACTTCACCTCTGTGGACTTCCTCCCAAGAATTCACGAACTTAGTCTAATCCTGAGAAAAACATTAGACAAATCCCAGGGAGGGATATTCTACAAAACACCTGGCCAGTTCTCCTCAATACTGCCAAGGTCATCAAAAACAAAGAAAATCCAAAAGACCATCACAGTCTAGAGGAGCCTAAGTAGAGATCATGACTAAATGTAATGAATGCAAACCCTAGTTGGGATCCTGGAACACAAAAAAGACATGAGGTAAAAGCTAAATTTGAATGAAGTATGGACATTGGTTAACAATAATGTATTACATTGGTTCATTAACTGAAACAAATGTGCCATATTGATGTAAGATGTTAATCACAGGGAAAACTGATGTGAGTTTTATGGTAATGCCCTGTGTTATCTTTGTGACTTTTCTGTAAATCTGAACTATTCTAAAATGAAAAATACCTTACAATACTTTTTAAAAAGAAAAAGGTATTTAAAGCTCTTCAGTTGAAAAAATATCATAAACTTAACAGACTTCTTGAAAATTAGGCTAGATCAAAAAGGAAATAAAAATAAAAATTACAAATTATTTAGAAAATTGTGTAAAGGAGAACAGAAAATCCAATAGATGTGAGAATACAACGTCTGGGAGATGGCATTGCCTGACGGTGAATCAGATTGCCTGGGGTGGCGTGATTCAGAAAAAGTTACTCAACCTGTCTCTTCCTTAGTGCTCTCAGATGTAAAATGGTAATAATGCCAGTACCTCCTCCTTAGGTCTGTGATGATGACTAAAAGAGAATGAACAAGAAATGCCTAAAGTCTGGTGCTTCTAGCAAGAACATAGCAAGCGTTCTTGAACGATTTCCATCTGATCATTGGATTCATTCCTCCTTCCCCTGATCTCTTACTAAAGTACCCTCATTTCTCATTTTCCAAAACTCTCTGTAATGTGTTACTTTTACTCTTTTTCACAAAAATGTACGTTAAAAAAGAGTGAACAGCTGATGCATGCGACAATATTACTGATTCTCAAAAACATTTTGTTTAAAAGATTTACATACATACAGGATGACCAAATTTATATTCAATTATAAAATGAGAAAATTAATCTGTGATTATAACAATTACAACAGTTGAGGCCTTGAGAATCAGAGGTTTCACAAGGAAACTTTCTGGGATGATGGAATATCTTGATAAGATTGTGGGTTACCCCACGTCAGAGCGACGTGGAGGGGGGCACTGTGGAGGGGTGGGATATGCTTGAAAAGTAGTTGGGGAGCAGAATTAGGGGTCTCAATAGGGGAAAGAAATTCCTTAAAAACTGATTCATGTGATTAACTGTACACCTCGGTAAATTCACTGAAAATCATTTACTTGTACACTTCAAATGGAGTGTTGGTTGTACGTAGATACAGTTGGAGCACTATGTATGTACTCTATGGACTACTTTGACAGAGTAGGTTTTTGAATGTAACAAGATAAGTCAACTTGAGTGGTAATATATTTTGGGAAATCAGCTCACTAC
>CAUYRT010039316.1:0-52521 GCA_963574885.1 Lepilemur ruficaudatus | reverse complement strand
TAGTATCGGAGATGCTGAAACTGGCTTATGATCCAAAATCTGGTAGGCTGATTCTACCATTCCTCAACCTCCAGCATGGAAGAGGAGGGGAAGGGGAGGAACCTCTCTGGTGACCAGGTTTCAGGAACAACAGTCTCCTTTCCATCTCCACCCAGGGGAGGGGTCAGTCCCTTTGGCGAAATGCCCCCAGGCCAGAGTCACAGGACAGGGCGGTCAGCAATGTCTTCCCAGGTCAGAAATAGTGAGGTAATCTCCCTCGCAACTCTGCCCTGCCTGGTTGGGTTCTGTTCCCTTGGCTCAGAGTGCAGACCTGTGGGTGGGGTGGGAAACCGCCCAAGGCTAGCCTGGGATGTCAGGGGTGAATGACAACACACTGCTCTATCCACCCCTTCAGACGCTATGCCCAAGCCATGGGAATGGGAGGAGCTTTCGCTGGGTTGGGGAATCAGAGGATTCTAACCTTCTATTTCCCCCCGTCTTCTAATGCCAGACCCGCTTGTCTGGGCTAGGACAAGAAGGAGGACTGTGACCCCTCCTCCAGAGCAATACTCAGAGTCCCCAGGCCACGGGAAGGAGACCCGCCACCTAGTTAGAGCCGTCCCGACACCAATTTAGAGCCGATGCGGCAGGCGCCCACGGAGCAGGGGGAGGGGTAGGAAACGCGGGCAGCTTCCAATCCGTGCTCCCAGCCCACAGCTACCCCAGCCCTCCGAGTCCCAACTGTTCAGCTGCAGGGAAGAACGTTGGCTCTGTCACTCCAATGCCTGCCAAACCCTCAGCAAGTTCCCAGGGCAGAGTCACTTCCAAGGTATACGCTCCCTGTCCTAGTCTTGGAAGCCTCCTGCTGTGAGCAGGCACTCTCCGCACTCACTCCTGTGGCAGTGGGAAGTGCCCGCTCAGCTATGGTCCTCCCCAACTCTGGGCTGGCTCAGAGGAGCGCGCTGGAGAGTTCAAGATGTTCCCTGCTCCAGTTTTTACTCCACTCAGCCCCTCTGCCTGCCCCGCTGCTTCCTGTGGAGTTCAGCCACTTGCCTGCCTGCGTGGGTGTGGGGCACAGTGGGGGCAGGATAGTCTTCCCGGGGGTCAAACGCCCCACAGCAGCCGCTGTGACCGACCGTCCGGGATCCGGGGTCCTCCCCTGAGGCACGTGTCCGACTCTCTGGGCTCCGCGAGAGATTTTCTGAGTCACCTTTGTTTTCCGCCTGTGTCCAGTGTCCCACGCTGTTTCTCTGTAGGTCTACGAACTGGTCCTGTGGAAGTTGAGTTCACTCTCATGCAGAAGTAGTCTGTCTTCTTTTGAAAACTTTCTATTCATGTCCCTTGCCCACTTTTTAATGGGGTTGCTTGATTTTTTCTTGTTGATTTTCCTGAGATCTATATAGATTCTAGTTATCAGCCCTTTATCAGATGTGTAGCATGCAAATATTTTCTCCCATTGTCTAGGTTGTCTATTTTGTTCTCATGATAGTTTCCTTGGCTGTGCTGAAGCTTTCTAATTTGATCAGGTCCCATTTATTTATTTTTGTTGTTGCTGTGATTGCCTTTGGGATCTTCTCTATAAATTCTTTCCCTAGGCTGATGTCTATAAGAGTTTTTCCAACAGTTTCTTCTAGAATTCTATAGTTTCATGCCTTAGGTTTAAGTCTAGTAAATAATTGAATTTAAGACAGGGAACAGCAAAAAAGATAAAGATGAACTTGATGGAGAGAAACATGTCTCCTCACACACCAATTATGGGAGTCTAATGGGACACCTTAGAGAGCAGTTTAGCCCTATAGCAGATGTTCTCCATGCCTCGTCCATACTCCACTACTCTATATTTCTGCTCTCACCTACCTGACTTCCAGCTGCCAGCACTTGCATGCCTTTACCCGACGGCCCTGGGAGGGCCTGGGAATTAATGTTCCCAGGAGCAGTCCTCAACCAATGACTGAAGGAGTTGGTGTATGAATATTCCAGTCTGCTTTTCCCTTTGGTGGAATGACTTTGAAATGTGTGTTTTATACTGGCCTTCAGAATTCTTCAGTGGGATTAAACTTTAATTTCCCAGAAAATTATTTGATCATGTATCCTTTATTTGTTGCATTCATTACCCTGTCTCACCTTCCTTTCCATTATTTGATGTTTCCTGGCATCATCTCCCAAGTGAACTCTGTACACTGCATCTTTGGGCTCTATTTTTAGAGGACTCCAACTAAGACAAGCACATTCTCATAAATCTAAATGTGCAAATATTTAGATAAATGTCCCAGAGAAACTCTAGCACATGTGCACAAGGTGATATAAATAGTGATATGAATAAGAATGGTCACTGCTTCATTGCTTGTAATGGGGGAATTGGAAACATTTTAAATATCCATCATTGGAGAATAAAGAAATTGTGGTCTTTCATTAAATGAAAGAAAGTAATCTTGAACCACATATACCAACATGGACTCACGGACACACACAATAAAAGTATAACCATGCATGAAAATGATAAGCCCCAAATTTAGGACGGTATTTATCTGTGGGAAGGGATGTGACAAAGAAGGGTGCACTGGTGATTTTCGTTCAGTATTCTATTAAAAAATGGTCTTTAGGAAATATGGAAAATTATTAAGACTTATTAAAAGTGATGAGTTACTGATGACTCACACTAATTTTTTTTCTATAATTGAGATTTTTTTCTTATTTAAATATAAAAACAAGAAGTGAGAAACAGAAAGCTCAAATAGGGGGAAAAAGCCCTAATTAGTAACAAGAAACTCCTTTTGGTCTCTTTGCCACCAAAATTCCTTCTTGGCTAAAAATTAGGCTCAAATTCAGTTTTGCCTTTAGGCCATTAGGCCTCTGTGAGGTCCTGAGAAGTCTTGGGGTGAGTTTCTTGGAGGGATCTTACCCTCAGAGGTAACTTAAACCAAGAGGGAAGGAAACCCAGCAGACTGGCATACCTGGCCCTCCCTTACATGGCTAACTCTTAACCTCGATGTTTTCCTGGACTTAAATTTTAGGGCCTTAACAGTAGGTCTGGATGTACCATGTTGGGGTACTGAGTCTCTTGACTAAATCTACATCAAAGATGGAAACTTATCTAAAAATGAGCTTATTTTTTATTTTTTCTCCTCATAATCCTGTCTTCCTAGATTTCTGCTGGATGACATCACATTTTCCCTCAGAGTCATCCTTTGCTCTCCTTACTTATGTCCCTCCAGTTGACAGTCACCAAGTGCTGCTTATTCTACCTTTAAAATGTCTCTTAAATCCATTGCTTCCTGCATAAGCCACTGCTACTATCTCATTTCATACACTCACAGTCTCCTGCCTGCACCATGGAATCAGACTGCTCTTGCATTCATTGGCATGGGGGCATCTTTTTTTCTGGCTCACCACATCCCAGTCCCCCTGCCACAGGCACTGAGCCTCTCTTTGGTGGACTATCCTTCTTAGACTCTTGTCTTTTGGGGGGCCTTCTCTTGGAGTCCTTTTTAGCAGGACCCCTTCTAAAGTTGAGTCAGACCAGCTCCCTACTAAAGGATGGAAAGCTTGCACCCAGAAGACGGATGTTCACCTCATTGTTGGTAGAAGGGTACCTGACTTCTGGTGCAGCCACCTCTATTCTCTCTGTCTCTAAGCAAACATCATTTTCACCTTTAGTCCTCAGTAGGTGAAAATCAGATACCCCAGGCTTCAGGGGAAACATGCCAAGTTCCAAGTTGTGCCCATGAATTTCCGTCTCTCACTAGGCTTAACGTAGGAGGGAGGAACTCCTATTGGTCCTGGGGTGGGGCTGCAAGAATTGAACAGCAAACTGAAACTATCTCCAAAAGGATCATCTCTCCAGGACTTTTACTTCAGGTTACTTATTAGAGAGGGTAGTGTGAGCAATAAAGAGACCGCTCTAATGAAAATTAAATCCCTAAGGGGAGAAATGTTCTGCCAGTTATTGTTTGTTGGTTATAAAGAAATATATTGAATACTGCCTAAGTGTCATATTTCTTGGTGTCCAGTGACCAAACATCATTGAAATCTGTCTTTCAAGCAGCACATGTGAACATTTCAGTGCTCCAAAATTTGGTCAAGAACCAACAAATTTTCTTTCATTCATTCATTCATTTTGTCATTCATTTAAAAAGTGTTTATTGACCTTTCTTTCACTTGCTATGCACACAGAAGACTAGCGTATTGTCTGTGTTATTGAAATATTCACAATAGTATGTGCCATTTTGGGGAATCCTGAGAAAGAAGCATTCAATTCTTTTTGAAACAGTTTTAAAGAATTTCATGGAGGAATAAAGATTTGAAATCCTTATGTCTTTATCTGCAAAACAAAACAAAATAAACATTTTTGGATTCTAATTATTGTTGATTCTTTCCCTCAAAGCTAATGACATTAAAAGCATAGTCTGAACTTGCTTACCACCAACTTATTCTTTAACTCACTGCAATTAGGTTTCTGTTCCATCTCTTCAATTATACTATCAAAGGTCAGCAGTGTCCTCCTAATCACCAAGTCCAAAGGGTGTTTAATCATCATCTTCTTATTTGATCTTCCTATGATACTTGACATTATCAATGATTCTGTTCTTGAAAGTCTCTCTTCCTTTACTTCCGTGACAGTTTTCTCTTAATATTCCTTATTATTTCTTAGATTCCTGAGTTGGAGTCTCTTCTTCTGCCCATCCTGTAAATATTGGTGATTCCTGGGGTTCTGTCCTTGGTTGGCTTTTCTTCTCATTTTATACTCAACCATTTTCATAGTCTCAACTATCATTATATAATGATGTCTCATATCTAAATTTATAGCCCACACTTGTCTTATTTCCAGTCCAATACAATTAACTGCCTCCTGGAAATCTTCATTTGGATTTCTTGGAAGTATTTAAGATAAAGGCATCCCAAATAGAGCTCATCTCTGTTTTTACCTCTAAGCACATTCTTCTTCTTAGTATTCCTTTTCACTGGATAGACCAATCACTCAAAATAAATCCTATAAGTCATACTGGAAACTTCCCTCTCCCTTTCACCTTCGAAATCCACCCACTAAATCTTGAAAATTCTTCTTGTCATTTTTCCATCAGTTTATTTTCTCCATTCTCTCTGCAACTCCTCCAGTTCAGGCTGTCATCATTTACTTGACTGAAACATAGCTGAATTTCTTACCTCCAGTCCTGCTCCACTCTTGGTTAGCATAATTGCTCTTAAAACACGAACGTCACCACACTAATAATCTGTTGTTAAAAATCCTTAAACACACTCCAGTAGTTTCAAGGTAATGTCCTAAAATCTTCAATATGTTAATGCAAGGCTTTCCCCAAAATGACCTCTGCTTTCCTCTATAATTTTATATCTTGATATGCTGCACTCCTGCATATAGTATTAAACATTCTCTCAATTTACATTCACTTGTCAGGCTGTATCATGATTAAGCATTTTTGCTCCTGCTGTCCTCTTTGCTCAGAATTACTTTCTTCCAGCATCATCTCATCACATTAACCTGGTGTCAAACTACACCATTTTTAGGACTCAAAATTCCAACGGCACCTCATTTTAGAACAATATCTGGCCCTCTACCAAGCAAAAATGATCACAGATTCCTTTGTCTCTTTCCTGCTCTCATCCATTTACCTCTAAGCACTCTTCTCTTATATCATAAAATATCTTATTTTACTCATTTATGACATAATCTCTCTATTTGTATAGCAGGCGGAATCATGGCTCCCCAAAGACGTCTGCACACCAATTCCTGGAAACTATGAGTATGTTAGGTTACATGCCATTGAGGAATTCAGGTTGCCGATCAGCTGACCTTGAAGTAGGAAGATCCTGGATTATCCATGTGGGCTTTTAGAGAAGTAGATTTGATGATGGAAGGAAGGTTCGAGTGATGCAAAGTGAAGACTTTGAAGATGGAAGGGGGCTGTGAGCTTGGGAATTCAGGCAGTTTTGAGGATCTGAAAGAGGCAAGAGACAGATTCTACCCTAGAACCTCCAGAAGAAGTGCAGCCCTGCCAACACATTGATTTTAGCCTGGTAAGATCCACTTCAGATATGTGATCTCCAGAAATCTCATTTGTG
This sequence comes from Lepilemur ruficaudatus, assembly GCA_963574885.1. Lineage (NCBI taxonomy): Eukaryota > Metazoa > Chordata > Mammalia > Primates > Lepilemuridae > Lepilemur > Lepilemur ruficaudatus. The sequence continues at coordinate 46,464 of CAUYRT010039316.1, read as the reverse complement.
TTGTTTGTAAGTCACTAAGTTTGTGGTGATTTGTTAGAGCAGCAATAGAAAACTAACACAAGCTGCATGGTGCAAGTCCCTCAAATGTAGTTCCTTTATGTCTAATGTCTGGCACATAATTAATATTTAATATTCTTATATTGAACAACTAAGCTTAAATCATGATTACTGGGGGAATTTGAGAAGTTTGCTTACCATCTGTGCATGTGCAAATCTTTGATGCATAAAACTCCAATTATGTTACAACTAGTTGTAACGTAATGGAGTTGCATGTTATGCTCAGAGCTTTTAACTTTGCCTTGTAGGAAATGGGAAAAAAAATGGAATGTTTAAAATTAAGGCAGAACAGCTTGGTGTGGAGACAATACATGACACAGTCCATCCCTTGCATGCATAGGTTTTAACTCTATTTCAGGAGATAAGAAATATGAGTTTGAAAAGAAAACTAAAATAAGAGAATACATAAAAATAACTCAAATGATGAAGGGATAATTTTATTCTGAGGTGGTCAAAGTAGACATTATAGAGGCAAATGAAAGTCAAGGCACATGAAGACATCATAGAACCACATGAAGAGGGTTGCCATACTGTATGTGTTTACAGCTTCATTTTTGGCCAGGAATGTAAAGGTCAGATGATCATGCTGGAGACTTAAAAGAGACCTTTATGTATAAATGAGCTAATAAATGCACCAGTGAATCAATGAATATTGAAAAGGAAAATTTTACTTACATCCTAGGGATGTGACTTTGAGGGAAAAAAGGCTTCAAATATGCTAAATAAAGTTATTTTAGACAACTGTGATGATTCATTGTGTCTAAACTTTATATCAGGTCTGAACTTGGAAAAAGTAATAAATAAAGAACAACATGCATGCATGCATTTACACTTTGGCCCCTATACCTTCACTAAACAGTTCTTTCAAAGGGCAAAAATATTTTCCTACTTTTTCCATTAAATGGCCTTTGATCAGTCATCAGACTATTTAACTTCTTTGCAGCATTTGACACGGGACACACATTTTCTCAATTCTAGCCACCATGGTCTCCAAAGTGGATTGCACCAGCTCTTTACCTCTCTTCCTCGGTAACCCCTTACCCTCAGCCCTTTCAGCTCAAAATTTGTGGGTACCTTTAGGTACCTGGCAATGTTGGGCTCTTCATTGTCCTGTCAAGAGATCTATCTCCTTTGTTTATATCCCCAACATTAAAGGAAAGAAACATGGGTCCATGAGGGAATGGAGTAGGTAGAGAAGCAGGATCTGCCTGTCTCTTCCCCTTAATCAGAGGGTGAGGTCTTCCTCAGGGTTAAAAAGGGCAAGACTTGATGACAAGTCCTGCAGGAGGCAGGCGTCCATGCTGCAGCGGTGGAAGCAAAGGAGAGGTACTGCAGCACTGTGGCCCGGTTGCGGGGGCAAAGGATTCATGAGTGTTTCTCATAAATCAGATGTATGTCATGGGCAAGAAGAAATGGCTAAAGCCATTTAATTCTGGCCCAAGAAAGTGCCTGGAAGGTTTGTAGAACCTGGAGAGAGTCTTTATGGGATGTACAGACTTTGCTTTGCTTATTTCTCATGGTTCAGTTGGAAAGGACCCTCAGAGCAGGCTCAGAGAAAAACTCGAAGTGCCTTCAGGAGAAATAGACTACTTCATGCATCTGCCAGGACCCAGAAAACCCAGAGCCGTATGATCATAGTTGTATTTGGGTGAAAAATTTCCGCTCTGCTCTGTTCTCTATGTTCATGCACCACCACTGAGGGATCAATAACGCAACCTCAAAAGTTGGGGAAGAGGTTTTTCAGAGAGAGAGAGAAAAGGAATAGGCTACACTCCCCTCTGAGAAGACTGGCCTTGAACGGGTCCTAGCTAAGGCCAGGAAAACTGAAGTATAGGTTTTGTTATATATTGAACTGGGCATTCTAATTTCTGACTCAGGACTCAGTTTGGCAACTTAAAGTAACCACAGAACTTAAAGTGACTGCATTACTGATATTCAGTTTAGGTGACTATCAATAATACATAAAGGACCAGAAAATTCAGGAACCACCCAGGTTTCCACACACAGGCGGAAAATAAACTTCCCCTAATGAATAGGGGAAGAAAGTAATAAAGTTACATATGGGACCATCCCACTAGTTGTGTTTGGTTGTTGGCTTTGGTTGCAAAAGCATCGTTATTCTTTAATGATTTCAGAATGTTGTTTCTTTTCAAGTAATGCTGAGGATGCTGGCTTCAAAGCAAACAGGACTTGCTCTACTGGTATAAAATACCTAGTGGAAATGTCACAACTAATGTGTTGATAATGAGACCACATCTCATGCCCTCCTCACTCTTCCCTCTTTCTTGCAGTGAGAGTGCAGTGGAATCCCATTGCAATCTGAAATACCTTGTGCATCACACACGGGTTGGCTGCTAAGACATCATCATCTACTTCCCCAGAGCCTGGGACCAGACCACATGTTGAGTACGAGCGCAAATCCTTCTTTAATTGTTATCATGATTTTTTTTTAAAATGGTGACCATTAAAAAAAATCCTTTCAGAGTTCTCTTGTTTAGATACTTGAGGTGTTTGAATACTCAGAAAAATAATACTCTAAAGAACAAATTTCTCCACTTGTTAAACAAACATAGATACAATTCTCTCTGTGTTAGACCTTATATTAAGTAATAGTTATTTAATGGTGAAAAAAAATAAAGATGTTCCCTGTTTTCACCAAGGTTACAGTTAATAAGAGAGGCCTACATTAAACAAATTATCAAAAAGACTTACAAATTTTGTTAATTGCTAAAAAGGGAAGAACAGAGTCTTTAGAAATAATAATAAGAGGGAACAAATTTTGATTAGCATAAAAACCATGCTATAACTAAAATCAGTCTTGGGCTATGCAGGTGGGTTTGTAAGTTGGTATAATCACTTTGGAAAGCAGTTCAGCCCATACGTATCAAGACCCTTAAAAAAATTCTCAGGTTGAAACTAGTGATTGAGTTGTAGAAATTTATCCTAAGAAAATGATTTGAAATGAAACTAAAGAGTTATGGGCCAGTATATTCATTGTGGCATTATTTAAAGTAATGAACAACTGAAAATGACCTAAATTTATAAGAAAAGGAAAAGTTACATAAATTAGGGTAAATTCAAATGATGGAAAATCATGCAGTCTTTCACACAGCACACCCATGATCTACTAAATGAATAACAATGTTATATATACATTGTATAATTCTAATTTTAGACACCATAAATGAGAAAATATAGCATTTATGAATGACCTATTATGTGTAAGACCTAGAAACTATAGCAAATAATAGATGACTTTTACCTTGTTGATACTTTTCTGCATTTTCTATAATGAATATACATTCTTCTACAAGAACAAAAACTAGAACATTATAAAATGGAAAAATATGTTTTATAAATGACTGAAAGGGAATAGCTATATATAAGCCATGAACACCTCTAGTTGAATACTTAATCTATGTTTTATTAAGTTTTAAATGACTTCTGTTGTTTCCTGATTTCATAAAATGGACATGTTTAGGGACATCAAATTGTCTGCCTAAATACCAGGCTTTTGAGTCAAACACATTCACAATCCCAACTGTGCCACTGAAAAGCTATCTCTGTGAGTTTGGACTAGTTATTTAACCTCTCTGAAATTGTTGGCACATCTGTAAAACAGATGTATTAATATGTCTTGAAATTTATTTACCTTTTGGTGAATGAAATGAGAAAAATTGCATGAAACCAACTACTACAGTTTGCCATACAGTAAGTCCTCTTTAATTTTTTTCTCCTTCTCCTTCCCCTTATTCCCTGTCCCTTACCACTGCATCAGTTTTTCTGCATTGGAAAAAAAATCAGTTGTTTAGTATTATAGTACCCGGCTAAATTTCAAGCAATAATATAAAAACTAACCTGCTTAACTAAATTTCACAGGTAGCACTTGACAGGATTTATATCCCCATGGTTAGCTAATGTTAACATTTTTAATGACCATACAGTGATAGAATTCCAATTTCAGTATTTTCTGGGGGAAATGGAAAGCTTGCTGAGTTGTTGTAAATGTGTCCGGTGACTATTTCAATTGAGGTACAAATAGTACTCTATTTATGTTAACAAAGTAACTGAGTCTGAACTTATATATTTATTTTTGCAATCCATTATATCCCTTTAAGGTACTATCTTCTGATTCAGTTACACCCTTTTTGATGAACCAGCCACAGTGCAGAATGGAGAAATTATTATAGTGAAGCCATAGAAAAGAGTGACTTTCTAAAGTTCAAAGCAGGCCCGCAATTATTCTCAGTAGTTAAGCACTCTTTCCCCTAAAGAGTCATTGTATATTCAGCTTAAATATTAGCTCACTTTCTATAATGGCAGTGCTCTTAAAAAGATTTTATGTAAGTGCACTTGGGAAGCTAGTTATTTAATGTTATCCTATGGTGAATTCTTTATTAAAATAAATACTTGTTACCAAATTTACCTTTTCTTATATGGGGTTTTGTTTAATGAGCTACATCCATATTGATTCCAGTTGAATGCAAAGACGTTATTTCATAGGGCAGCAGAACTTTCTAAAGAGAGACAATTTCTTCAGTCGAGGCTTGTTAGTCTCTCCTTTTACCACGCTGGAACCTGAGTAGTAATAGATTGGCCCTGGATAGGGAGGGACGGGTCCAATAATTGACCTACAACATACCATAGATCTAGGCAGTCCAGTCCTATCCCGGCTACTGTTGCTGGAGGCTGGTAAGTGAGATGGTTCTAAACAGGGAAAAAAGCTCAGCGTCTGCAAGGTCAGGGAGTCAGCAGGGCAGCCCCCAAGGGGAGGGCTATTGAACTCCCCCAGAACAGCGGCTCTTGGCTTCTCAGGCTGGGCTTTTGCTGCCTCCCCTAAATTTCCAACTGTTATTTCTGAACAGTAGAAAATCATGGATTTCTGTAGGATACAGTAATATGGTGGTAAATGTTTAACAACCTGATGGGAAGAAATTTGGAGGTTGGAGTGGAAGCAGCTCTCATTTGTGGCATTTGTGGATTTCTGTGGTGTAAAAATTCTCACCATAGCTGAACAGGGAGTTGAGAAGAGATAGGGAAAGTCAGCTCTTGCCAGCCAGTGTCAGCCAGCTCGGATCCATCACACCCCTATTTCTTGCTTGGGACTATGTCATGTGCTCTGGAACCTCCTTTCAAACCTTCTTTATTTTTTTCTTTTTAACCTCTGCCCCAACATGCTTACTGGCTTTTCTGTCTTCTTCCTCTCCCACTTCTTCCATCCTAACCTCTCTCTCTGCCTTCCCAGTTATCTACAGATGTTTCTCTATTTGTCTCCTGACAAATAGCAAGATTGTTTGTCATGTAGTTTCTTTCTCCAGATTTTAGCACATTTTCTTTCCCTAAAACAATGAATTTTCATACTCCTGTCTTTTCTGATACTCAGATTTTTTCCTCCTGGTATGTTTTCTCAATCCCTAAGTGATGTTAGGGAGGTTATTATTTTTCCACTCCTTTACACAATATGTGAATATTTTTCTGTTGTACTTTGACCTTCATTCCATATACTATCATATGCAATCAATTGATACTTCAATAATTACTAGGCAAAGTATTAGGCATTGTGCAAACTAAAACTAATAATGAGATGATAATTCTGGCTTAAAATGTAAGTGACAAGAAAAGAATAACATACACTGAAAAAGTACAGAACATTATAGGATCTAATATAAATAAATAACTATTAAATTACATGGTGAAGAACAGAGATTTCAAAATGACAGTCCCCAAAAATATTTTGTTTGGCCTATAGAGTGTTTTATAAAGTTCTCATCCACTTCCAACATGGTGATTTTACATAAAAGTTAGTTATTATAATTTGGCTGAAAGAATCAGATGATTTGGGAACCCTAGGTCTATACCAGGATAAGGTAGCGATGCTTTAGGCTCATGATCCTCCCTAACCCCGTGGATCTCTTCTTGGCCCAATACCTGGGCCAACCATCCCTTTCCCTGGGCGGGATTTATGAAATCCTTGTTCAGCCCTCATGTGCTCAGCATCAAGCCCATTCTGCCACTCTTCTGCTTCAGGACTCCACCATAGTCCTAGGAACTCGGCCTCTCCTTTTTTATTAGGAACAAGCCCTCATTTTCTTTGCCACTTTTCAAAGTTACTCAGGTCACTCTCTTGTTCATCATATTTGCTTTATTCTGGTGACACCTGAAACCCATACCTTGGTAGGGGGCTGGGAGCTGTCATCTAACAGCCTGTGGTGTTACTATGGGCTCTTTGGATAGATGGGGCATCCTGCTATATCTGGTTCAGCTACCTAATGACACCTGCTAGTCAGAACCACAATGACCCTGGCTTCATTCTGGCTTCTGCTTTCCACTATGTATCAGAGTACATATTTTTTACATCATGGATGGCTCCCGCCCACCTACACATCTGCTATACTTCAGTGAGCATAGTGTCTTGATTGCAGGTCCTGGCCCTTCTCTATGAACTCCAGGCCTACCACAGATAATTTGCCAGTTCTGACCATCTCATGAAAAAGCACAATCGGTCTGAATGTGGTTGAACTTGGCTTGTGCAGAAGTAAGTTTGGTACAGTTTAGTTGGGCAAGATTAAGAAAGGGTGGTGGTGTTCACTAGGAATTCAGGGAATAGGAGGTAGAACCACATCTGAGGGATGTGGTGAGCACTGTGGAGGGGAGGGGCATGCTCAAAACGTATTTGGGGATGGGAATTAGGGGTCTCAATAGGGGGAAGGAAATCCTCTAAAAATGATTTATGTGAATAGCTGTACAACTTGGTAAATTTACTAATAACTATTTAATTGTACACTTAAAATGGAGTAAAGGCATGATATGTAAATTATACTTCCATAAAGAAAAATAAGATTAAGAAAGGGTACTAGCCACTTCTCAAGGGAAATATTAAATATGATCTACTGATACTCTTCATTAGATGAATTGGAATATAGAAATGCTTTAAAACTAAAAAGTGATATTTTTTGACATAGACATAATTCTAATTCATTTATAACAAGGCCTTTGTGTTCATCTTATAAAATACTTCTCTTGTGTCCTTTTATTTATCCCCTGCCATTTGCTGTTGAATTTGCAATCTCCGACACCTGTTCATTATTCACAATTCTAAGCATTGCCAACCGGAGCTGAGAAAGAGAACATATTAGTGCTTTCAATACATACTATTATGGATATTCTTCTTAAAATATATACCAATATGCTACCTACAGTCTTTAAAATGTTTTCCTCTTACCTTTCATCTTCATGTATCCTTTCTCTTCTCTTTTTTTCCCCTTTTCTTTGTTTTTCTTCTTCTCCTTCTTCCCCTCCTCCTTTTCTTTGACCTCTGATGAGTTTTTCCTGCATATTTTTAAGTGCTTAAAACAAGAACATCATCACATCAGATTCTACTAAGTGGTAGTCAGGCAATAGGATTACTAAAAGTCATATGGTTCTGTAGGAAATCCCAAATGGTGGGGTGATGTATCTAGCACATTCATCTGTCAGAAGCAATACATAGTGTCCTTGGTGAACTATTCATCTAATTCTTATCAGCATAAAACAATGTGTGTTTTCATTAATACATGTAAATGATTTCATAAATGAAAAAATACACAAATCTCTACTCAGGGCTACTACCTTGTATATTAAAAATTCATCCTTTCTTTACTATCATTTTAGTCCTGAGGAATGATCAAAATGTTTATATTTGGGGAAGATCATGGTGGGGCAAATGGTTGCATAAAAGGAAGTGTATGTGAACTGGATCCAGTGGAAATAATGTCCTTGGAAGAAAGTGATGGAGAATCTTATCAGTATTGTGCTCTATTTAATATTCTTGCTCAATGGACCTCTCAGGATCAGATATATAGTGGCAAGGAGGAGAGAATTCAGAATGACAAGAATGATTTGTGAATTGAAGCAGCCAACAAAAGGAATGATGAGTGTGTTCAACCACATAATGCTGAAGAATAGAATATTCTCTGTTTGATAAAATGTGAATAAACAAAGAATGAGGCAAAAAACCAACTTCAGATATGTGGAGACCATTATGCCCAATAATTATTCTAACTCATATTTTTATATTACTTTATACTTTCAAACACAATCTTACTCTTTACTTTTTAACCAAACATGTTAGGTAAGAGGAAATTATGTCTCATTTTTTTTCCCCCTCTGTCTCATTTTTGTAGGTGCAGAAACTGAGGCCTAAAGAAAATACGTGTCTTACCCAAGGACAAGCAAGTGATGAATGTTGGAATAGCGATGAACATCTGGGTCTACTGGCTCTACACATTTCTGTGCTGCTTCCCTAATGCTATTGATAAATAATGAAGACTAATTGGCTGCTGAAATCCAAAGTGCTAAGAGAATGGAATGGGTAAAGTACATAGCAATTATATAATATAATGGGAAAAATATGTTAACCCTCTGACATTGTTTTCCTGTTGAAGCCCAAGACAGCCCATAGCTTGGGTCATTTGAAGCCGAAATTGAAAAGATGCTGTGAGGTCCAGGCCGCCTCTGAGGATAATGGAAGATAGACTGGGTGATCTGTTAAATGTGACTGGCTCAAATCTAGAGGATTCAAATGGCTCTTGTTGTATTCATTAGAAACAGGTTTGCTTAACGGTCTCTAGAGTTCCCTGAGAATGGAGCTGACATTTGCAAATGATAGGCTTAGAAACTTTCTTCCCTCCATAATTCCCTTTTTCTATTGTTCCTTTTCCTTTGAGCTTTCCTCCTGGACATTGGTAAATCTCCAGGAAATGCACTTGCGTTTTCTGTTGTCACATCTCATCAGTGCTCTGCTGAGACTTTGGAGGGGGGAGGCAGGAGAACCAGGAAGAAGGAGAGAATGCCCTGGGCTGAAATGGCAGCAGCATGCAAATGAATGCCAACTCTGTGAACATTTCCCGAGCAGTCACATTTTATTACAGCCAAATTATGGGATGCGATTCCTAGAAAATGGCAAAAGAGGGACCAAATTTAAAAAAAAAAAGGGTGACCAGGCATAATTTAATCTTAATAGGTTCACTTGTTCAAATGGTAAGGGTGCCTACCATTAAGTTGTTTATATCCCTTAATAAATACTACATATTTATAACTATACTCACCATCCTAGATAGGAAATAGAGGAGTGTATATTACCATATTCATTCTCCGTCCAAATCTTTTGTTCTATTACCATTTTGGTTCCATTGTAAATCTCCAAGTTTTACCTGGACAAGCAACTTGTCCAAAATGCTTTAGTCCAGAAAGACAGTCCCAGAGTTTAGCACATTTAACTATGAACAAAGTCATATATCTGTCCATGACTGGATTCTCCCTGGTGGCTATTTAAAAATACATATTCCTGGGAATCATTCCTTTGAAATTTTGATTTGCTGGGTCAGTGATGGAAAATTCTGATGCATAGCCAGCTTTGGAACCATGGGATAAAGCATATAGCTCCAGTAACTCCAAATGAATAAAGGCAATTCACTACTGTAATAGTCTTATAAGACTACACCAAGTGATAATTATAACTTTTTGAAGGATTTAATTTGGGAGAAAACATGAGATATAAACCACCTGTCTATAAGATAAGGAATATTTCAATCTACATAAGAACAAGGAGATATATTTATTTTACAGAAGTACTAAGAAGCTCATTCAAAAGTTATTGAGATATGGTTCCTGCCTTCCATATGCTCCCAGTCTGCTAAGGAAAATGGCTGATAAACATGTAAATGGCATATAATGTAGCATATGCTAGATTTACTTTGTACACAAACAAAGAACTATAGGAATAAAGTAGGGACAGAAGCAAGTTTAGCCAAGGGGCAGAGGTAGAAGGCTTAATGAAGAAAATGACACTTATGCTGAATACAAAAGAATGTAAAGAATTTAGTGAGGTCAAGGTAGAATCCCATGCCAACTATAAGAAAAAGCACATGAAAGAGTTAAGATTTTTGAAAGTCCATGGTATTAAAAATAAAACAAAGACATGGTCTGACAACCAAAGGTAATTTTAAAATAATTTAAAATTAATTGCATGTCCTGAAAATTTTTATGGAAGTTAAACCAAGGGTAGTTCATATTTATAGTTCTTATATTTACCTTTCATTCCTGCTCCCTTCCCTCAAGAGTCCACTGCTGGCAACTGAGATCGTCTTCCCTACTCCAATCTCCCACTCTCTGCCTGTACTGGAATTCCTCCTCCCTCATGCCTGTTAGCATTTTTTTAACCCTCATTTTTTAAGTTCACTAGATTAAACTGTTTATTCTGTAAACTCTGCATTAAAAAATAAGATAAAAATATAAACTTGTTCATACTTTCAAACAAGATGAAATAACAGGGACTGGATTTACCTGTCCATCTGAAACTACTAAAATGGTTAAAATATTGGAAACAATTGTTTTCAAGACACACTGAGCACCACACAAACAATAAAGTGACCTATGAGTGCCCCGTGTTGCTATATGGAGAGAGTTTCTGGGCCATGGTACAAGAAAGGAGACCTCACAGTGGAACCAGGTGGAATCCCTGAGCTGAGGAGACAAAGGGGAAAGACTAGGAAGGTAAAGGTGGCCAGAGTTGACAGAACAGAGTCCAGAGAAGAGAGAGCCATATAGAGAACTGAAGAAGTCTGCAGAGGGTAGCATTCAGTATTCAGCTGAGTACTGATCAACATATGCTTGTGAGAAAGCTATCAAAAGATTTCAGGGAAAAAAATCACCTTAAAGAATTAAAGGTAACATGCTTGGTACTCACGCAGACCAAGGAAATATGCCTGGCCCCACCAATAAGACAAGAAAACTTTGTGATTCATGAGAGATAAAGTAGAATACACAGAAAGATATTGCCTCAAAAGTGCAAAATAATTATTTCTAGATTAAGCACAATCTGGGTGCTCCTTGACAAATCTTAGAAGCAAGACTGCAAAAGATTTCATTGCTTCTAAGTAACTAAATCTCAGAATAAAACTCAAGAATACTTATGGAAAAACAAAAACATCTGGAAGTAAGAAAGTAAAATAAATACATAATGTATGGACTCCAATCAAAAATTACTAGGTACTCCATCAAAACTGATTGTGTCCTCCCCACAGTCAAACGTTGACATCTTAACCCCCAAGGTATTAGTATTAGGAGGTAGGGCCTTCTGGGAGTTGATTAGGTCATGAGAACAGAGGCTCATGAATGGGATTAGTTGTCTTCTAAAGAAGGCCCAGAAAGCTGCCTTACCCTTTCCACCATGTAAGGACACAGTGAGAAGTACCATCTATGAGGACGTGGGCCCTCACCAGATACCAAATCTGCTGTCATCTTCATTTTGGACTTTCCAGCCTCTAGAACTGTGACAAATAAGTTTCTATTATTTGTAAGCTACCTAGTTTATGGCATTTTTTTATAGAGGCCTGACTGGACTAAGACAGTAGGCATATAAAAGGGGAAGAAAATATTACCTATAATAGGTATAGGTATATCTATGATTTAAGAGAATTAATCTATCAAAATCAGTACTAACTGATACAGACATTAGAATTAACAGACAAGTTTATTAAAACAGTTACTATAATTGTATTCTGTATGTTCAAAATCTTAAGTAGAGACATGAAAGATAAAATAAAATACCCAAATCAAACTTTAGAGCTAAAACTACAATGTCTGAGACACACATATACACACACACAGAAGGGCTTAACCATGTAAATGGGGTTCTTGGAGGAGACGGCAGTGGGAAAAATATTTGAAAAAGTAATGGGCAAGAATTTGTGAAACTGGATGAAACATATAATCACAGATATCAAAGAAGTCTAATGAATTCCAAGCACAAGAAACATGAAGAAAATTACACTAAGGCACAATATAGTCAATTTGCTAAAACCATTAATATAATACATACAAAAGATCAAAGATATTAATAAATGTGGCAACAGATTTCTTGTCAGAAACAATATAAAGAAGAAGGCAGTGAGGCAATATTTTTGAAATACTGAAAGAATAAAAGATGTCACCCCTGAATTCTATATTCATTGAAAATATCTTTCAATTTGAAGGCAAAATAAAGACTTTTAAAGACACACAGTATTTGAAAGTATTTATCATTGATACACCCATTGTACGAGAAATGTTAAAGTTTTTGGAGAAGAGGAAAATGATACCAGATGACAATTTGAATCACAGCAAAGGAGTGAAGAACACTAGAAACAGCTACAACATGAGTAAATAAGGACTTTCCATATTATTTACACTTTTGAACAATAATTAACATTTAAATAAAAAATCAATGTAGTGTGGAGTTCATAACGTGTAAAAATGAAACGTATGACAATAACAGCATAAAGGACAAGAAGGGAGAAATTGAAGGATATTGCCATAAGGTTCATACATCATATGGAGCAGTATACTATCCCTCATAGGCATACTGCAATAAGTTAAATACGTATATTACAGACCCTAAGGCATCTTCTAAAATAGCGTAGTGGAGACTTATTACTAAAAATCCAACAAAGCAAAAAAAAATAAATTTAAAAAGTCAGTTAATCCAAAAGAAACCACCGTGAAATACCACTTCTTCCCTATTAGAATGGCTAAATTTAAAAAGAATGATTATGTCATAAATTGGCAAGGCTGTAGAGGAACTGAAAGTCTCTTGCACTGATGGTGGAAATCTAAAATGGTACCACCACTTTGGAAAAAAAGTTGGCAAAGTTAAGCAAAAATTTACCATATGTTCCAGATATTTCATTCCTATGCATTTATCTGAAAGAAATGAAAGCCTATGTCTATAAAAGACTTGAACACGGATTTTCATAGCAATTTTATTTATATTAGCCTCAAACTGGAAACATCCCAGGTGAGTACGGTGGTATATCTGTGCAATAGAATATTACTCAGCAATAAAAGGAATAAACTGACACATGCTACAGCATGAATGAATCTGAAAATAATTATGCTGAGTTAAAGAAGCCAGACCAAAAAGTACATACTTTATAATTACATTTATATGCAATTCTAGAGAATTCAAGGTATTGTATGTGCTAGAAAGCAGACAAATGGTTTCCTGGGGGTAGAGGTGAGGAGTAGACAGGAGGGTTTCCCAAGGGCTTAAAGAAACTTTGGATATATTTATTGTCTTGATTTGATGACGGTTTCATGGGAATATATACATATGTCAAACTTATCAAATTATATACTTTTAATATGTTCAATTTATTGTACGTAAGTTGTATGAGAGAGAGAGAAACGAAATTCAAAGGTCTTGTTGGCTAGGTAAAGCCAAGTGTAAGACTGTACACATAAATAGGTGCTGTTCCTGCCACATGTAGATGTCATTGTACATTAGATCAATGGCTTTCCAGTCATATAGACTTTCCAGAGAGATTTCCATACATTTGTGAACCCAAGACCTTCACACAATTAAATCTAGGAGTCAATTCAAACACACATTAAAAGATGAGTTAAATAACGTCACTCCTTTCTGCAATCCATGAATTCCATAATGCTTTGGCTGAGATTGTAGGCATGCCATTTGATAGTAAAACCATAAAGCATCCATCCTATAAAGCACACTAGCACACGCCTTTCTGACACCTTTGTCAGTGGTGTGGTACCTGCCCCAGGGCTCTGTCTCCCTGTTCTCTAGCATTATCCTCAGCTCTGGGGGCTCTTTTCACTCCCTTTTCAATGATATTCTCTTCTCCCAAGGATTTATTTTCAGATTTTCACTTCATTCTTGCAGTTTCTATCATTGCCTTGGTTTTGATGAGAAGCTTTTTTTTTTTTTTTTTTTTAAAAAAACTGTTTCTGGTCTCTTGAGGAATTTTATCTTAAAACTCTATATCTTGGGGAAATTTGGCTGTCTTAACTCCCCATGGTGCATGGGAGTATAGAGGTCAGGGTCACAGCAAAACACCTCAACCCAGATGGTTCAAATTAAAAGATATTAATGAAGGGGCAACTTTTTAATGAAGAAATAAAACAAAACGGGATGTTCAGAACCATGGATATGAGATTGCCCTTAGAGTGTTGAGCAAATAGCAAAAATACACAGATTTTTTCTCCTTCCTCCTTCCAATCTCCAGTGAATGCATCCCGTTGTCAGCTGGCAAAAACATCATGAGTAATGCCTACAGAAGGCCTCCTTCTGGGCCCTCAAGCATGGCAGAGAAACACAAAAATGAATCTGGGAGATAAAATAGCAAATAATTAGTGCAGAGGGTTAATTCTGAAAATTTTCCCTCAGCCAAGATGTATCTCCTGTCTCTATTAGATAGTTGTTATATCATGAGCTACATAGTTTCAAAGGAAGATCTGTGCGAGGGCTTTAAAAAAGAAGCATTTTCTTCAACTAATATTCTATGAAAAATCTATGAAAGCACAGCTGTAGGTGCTGTGGGAACAAAGGAATGAATTTGGCACATGTTCTTGTCTGCAGAGGTTACATTTGGTTGTGGAAGACAACTCGGTACTCTATAAAAGGCAATTTATAGTAAGGCCTTTAGTAGAGATAAAAGTAGTATGCCACTGGAGAACAGGGTGGGGGTGGAAATTAGTGTCATCAGTCACTATTCCTTTTGTCCCACCCCCCTAGTCCCCTCAGCTCTCTACAGGTGGGATCATTGATGTCCCAGCTTATGGGCCCAGGCCTGCTCAGTTCCTGAGTCAATCCTAAAAGAAGAAATAATTTACCCATAACATCTGCTCCACTTCTACCCAATTGGACTGAGAATTGCCACAATCACAAACTCAGAATTCATTGGCTCACATGAAAAAAATTAACATAGGCTTGAAGACGTTGGCCTTTCAATGAAGCCAAAGACCTTGTATCTTTGAGGATCAGATCAGCCTTGGGCACCGAACAAGTGCGCAAGTCACCTACTCTCCCCTTTGCCTTTCTATATGTATGTTTATTCATTAATTCTTTTCTGAATGCCCACACTATTGCCAGAGACTGCACTAGAACCTGGGAGTGCAGTGATGACAAAGACACACAGGGACCGTTCCTGTCCTCACAAAGATAACATTCTTGTGGGAAAGACAGATTCAAGTAAATAAATTGTGACAATATTTTAGATGGCCATAAGATCATAAAGGACAAAAGTGGGACCATATGATAGGGAGTAGCTGAGAGTGCATTACACAGCTGAGACAGCTGTCTCCGTGATGATGGCAGTCAAGCTGAGACCTCGGGGACAAGAAGATCCTGACATGAAAAGAGCCAAAAGAGAGTGTTAGAAGAAGGGATAACAGTGAAAACCCCTGAAGTGAAATAGAGTTTGCCCTGCTTGGGGCACAGAAAAGGGACCACTGTGACCAAAATGTAGTGAGAGAGGAAAAGGTGAGTCTGGAAACATAGAAGAGAGCTAAATGGTGCAAGATCTTCTAGACCAGAGTAGAGACCGTGAATTTTATTATAAGTGCTAAGTATTTTAAGCATGAGACTGACATAATTTGGCTTCCTATTTTCTGGATAAGAAGGGAATTTTGGTAAAAAGAGTGGACCAGATAGGGTGCAATGGGAGATGTTTAGGCGAGAGGTAATTGTGACTTTGTCTAAGATGGGACAGTGGAAAGAATGTGGAAAGAAAGTATTTTGGTTGTAGACCAATAGGATTTAGACGAGTGGAACTGGGGTTGACGTGAGGGAAAGAGAGAAATCAATGATGCCTCTCAGGAATTTTTCACCCCAAGAAGGAATCTTCAGTGTCCCTGAAAAACTATCATCTGGTTTTGACTAAATGTGTCCAATGTGGGGGTTCTCACCACTTTGTGAGGCAATCCATCCAGCACATTGTAAGGCAGCTCTGGTGGTCATACTGTCCTCTATTGTCAACAACTATGTTATTCGTGTGTTTTCTAAAATGAAATTTTGAAATTTAAATACATAATTAATTCAAACTCAATAGTCTTTTGTGTTTTAGTTTTTTATTTCTATAAACTGTCCCTGTAACTGAATTCTAGTTTTTCTCCAGATGCCTCCAGCTCTGCACACAAAGCTCCAAGGAGCCACATGAAGCCCCACAGCAGTGGGTGGAAGCACCCCTCCCTCTTGCCTTCTTCCCAGTGTGGTTCAGTGAGGGGCCTTTGAAATTTTCACCATGATGGTCTCCTTTGACCCTGTCTCTGAGCTCTTCTTTTAGGCAATTGTTCCTTCTGTAAAAGGGAAGAGGTGATGGAGGGAGTTTCTCTTTTATTTGCAATAGTCAGATGCCAAACAATCGCTGAGGGACCATTCTTTGCATTATGTGAAGAGGGTGATGCATAAAAGGAAAGTACAGAAGCATGCTATAAAAATAACAATAAAAATAATATTTGTCAAAGTTATTATAAAATCTGATATGGGTTTGCTTTGTGCACAGGAAAGTACATTCTATGTTTTACGTGGTGATTGGGAAAATGTGTGATTTTATGATTGTTCTAGTAAAGTAGATTGTTGCAAAGCTATACTACAAGCAATAGTGAGAGCTTACAATTTTTTGTGCCTTTCATCCCCAACGCTCCAGAAAACTCTACGCATTAGGTGTAAAGCCTATGGTAATACATGGTCAAGATGTGCATATAAGAGAGATCATCAGGCAGATGGATTCCTTCACTGGGGGGAGCTAGATCTGCTCTGTGTAAGGTGGAGAGGCTCAAGCTGAACAATAGGAATGACGTTGTTTGCTCTGTGCTCTGCTTTCGTTAACTGTTGGACAGCTTGCTTTGTGTAATGCACTTTCTAAGGAAGGCGAGATTAAGTGATGCAAACTCATGCAGGGGCTTACTTAATGTGTTTTATAAAACCAGAGTATTATTCATGGACATTTCATGGATGGGCATACATCTGAGTGAGAGGGAATAAAACAGCCCAGAGGAGCAGCTTGAGTAAATTGGAAGACACTGGAAATGAGGAGGCCCTGGAGAGGGCAATGGAGTTTCCGATGAGCAAGGGTGAACGGCACAGACTGGCTCATGTTGTTCCGGTGCTTGTGTTAGTGTGTAAATACTACACACTGATGGATGCAGAGAGCAGGCACAGACATTGCACAGAAAATACATTTGATTTTACTAAGATCTGAGATTACAATTTAAGTATAATAGTTGTCATAGGACAAAAAAAGCCGTGGGTTGAATGAAAAAGTTGGTTGGTTTCAATGGCCATTTCAGATCATCCAGGTCACATGGTCTATTGTTTGGCATTTGCTTACTTGTCATGGTTTCACCAAGAATGGGTGGATTAGTAAGTGACACATAAACCTGATTCGAGTCTCTTGTGACTAAAATTCACCCAGTGGGCTTACTCCCTTTTAGGAAATGGGGCTAGTTTTAGGAAATGAGGCTAGTTTTCCTAATCTTTCTCAAACATTTTGATACTATGCAGAATTAGGAACCAGAATCTCAACTTCTTTATTGAATAGTTTATTTAATATTGATCCATTGTTTTACCAAAGAATGTCTTAGCCTTCTCCTCAGCTTCGTCGTTTTTCTTGGCCAGTAGACAGTTTGGAGCAATGTTGGTTGCTCTTTCTCAACAGTGTGTGGCAGGGCTGTGCTCGCATTACATCCCCTTACTCGTTACTCAGCTCTCATTTGCCTTCACTCTCTACCTGTGCAGGTGCTGCTAGATTCTGCCAATTCAGAAAACTCAGGTCAAAAATCCCTGTTCTGATCAAACACAGTCATTTGAAATTCTCAGAAGCCGAGTCTTGAAATAGGCAGGATAGTGCTTGCGCTATGTGAGTTTAGCCATTCGGAGGAGGCATCTACTTCCTAAAACTTCTACTGTGGGACAGACTTTCATTCGTTTATTAGGAGGAAATGGACAATTCAAATATTAAATGTGCCCATGTCTCATTAGAGATATGTACTGAAATATTTTCAGATGATGTGCTGTGCTTTCTGGCATTTGTTTCAATGTGTTTCTGAGGTGGCAACAGATACTCCCCGCTAGGATCTAGGTATGGAAGTAGATGGAGTTGGCCTATATCTGCTGCCCAAAGCTAATGTCCAAATCCTGGGCAAGGTTAGGGCAGACCCATAGTTCTTGGATAGGTGCTAAGGAAAAAGTGGCGTTCACTTCAGAGGGCAAGGACAGTCTAGAAAGCCAGAGACAAGCCAAAACACCATGCTCATGGTATGTATAGGGAGCTAAGATAAATCTCCTCAAAATGGAGAAGCCAAAGAAAAAGCATGTAAGGTAATAAACATGTAGTTCTGGGAGAAGAACCTAGAAAGATCCTTGAGGCAATGGTTTTTGGAGTGTGTGTGTGTGTGCGTGTGTGTGTGTGTGAGATGGTGGTGGTGGTAGTAGTGTGTTGCCATGGGCAGAATTAAGGACCTGGGAATCACCTTCAGCATGTTTTGGACCATAGGGTCTTGTCCCTGTGTCCTTTCCCTTCATTGGCTGAGCTCTTCCTCGGTTGGGGCTGGCTCCTCTTGGCATTGACATATCTATTTTCCTGTCTTCCCCAAAGTCATCAAGAATTAGTGATTGTATTCATGAAAGAAAATGCGTTCTTGGCTTAGGAACATTTGGGGATTTTTACCGAACTTTTAGTTGAATATTTTATGTGTTGAGTGAATGATTATACGATATTTTAAGTATGGTTGTAAAGGCCTTGTTGCAGCTGTTTTTATATATGGAGGTGATTGAGTAACTAATACTGGGAGAATTTACCTCAGACTATATCAAATGGAAATTTTAATCAATCACGAGTCTTTAATTGTATTGCGATGGTCTTCTTTGATTCTAGTACCCCTATTTTCATGTGGATGTGCCCATCAGAAATAACACAGTATTTTATATCTTTAACTGAGCTGTTCTTTGCTTATCATTCAGTGTTCTCAGGGTATAGAGAAATAAAATTCTATAATTAAAGGGTTCAAAAGCCTATTTCAAAAGATTACTATATACAATGTCATTTAAAATGATTAGATTTTTTAAACAAATGCTGTGTGTATGCCGAGAGTACCACTGATACTGTCTACATTATAAAATCTTGTATTTCAGCCTAGATTTTCTGGAAGCAGATACTAAGATGGGATTTGTGTCATACAATGTTTACCAAGGGTTAATATCTGTGAAAAGAAGGGGAAAGAAACAAGCAGAGGAAGAGGAAGAAGGAAAACTATGATGCAGCCTAATAAAGCATCTGCCAACCTGGCGGTGAGCTGTGGAGTGAGTATTTCTTAACAGGGTGTCTCGTCCCTAGTGCTATACTGATAAATATTTAACAACTAGCTTTCTGGGGGAAAGCACTTATTTGTATTTCATGGTATGAATAATTTTATCATAGCTGAGTTCAAGCTAATAACTTGATGACACTAAGCAGGGAATTGAAAGGAAATGGACAAACTTCGACTTTTCAAGATTGTGCTAACTGACTCCAGCACACGATGAGCCACATCAGATGAAAATGGTCAGGCTTCCTGTGCTTACTTTGCTCAGTCACTGGAAAAGTTTGTTGTGTGAAGGACATTACCGTGGGTGATTCCACTTTCTACAGTTGAGACAGAGCTGGAATGAGTTTTTGACTGCATTCCTTTCAGTGGGGAAGCAGGGCCTTCTTTGTGGGGTGATCTGAAATATATATCTATCTGTCCACCATATTTTGCTCCCTATACCATTCAAGTCCCCTTTTCCATGCAGTGACATTGTAGCTTATAATCCAGTGGGACTTGTGTGCCCTGAAAAATGTGTGCCACCTTTGAGGAACAGGATCTATAACCCTGCAGAGCCCAGTGTTTTAGGGACACAAAGCATGAAGTCCAGTAGATTATTAGATGTGATGGTGAGCCTATGCATACCTCAACCCCTTGGTTCCTGGAGCTTTCTTTTGATTAGGTATATATCTTATACTGTGTCTTGGTTGATAGCACTACATTATCAAGAACAGGGGCTATCAATCTTTTTCCATAGTGGGTCAGATAGTAATTATTTTATAATTTGTGGATCTTATGGTTTCTGTTACAACAACTCAACTCTGACATTGTAGTGCAAAAGCAACCATAGACAATGTGCAAATACGGATGCTGTGTTATAATAAAACTTTTATTTTCAAAAACAGATGGTGGAATGGATTTGCCAATCCCTGCTCAAGAGCGTAACCTCTGAGCTGGAGCTGCAATAGTACCTCTGTGGGCCATTCCAGCACTCTAAGAGACCAGCTACTTTTGGGCACCTATGGGATGTGATGACCACTGGATCACACGTTCATGTGCCTACTCTCATACTAAGTGCACTGTGAAGTGAGTCCCATGCTTGCTTAGGTCCCAGATAGTGGTTCTGGCTGAGTCTCTGTGAACAAGAAAGGCAAACCCATGTACTGAGTAACAGTCCTCATGAAGATGGACTGGTGGCCCTTTTGAGATGTCTGGGACCCAATGTAATCTACTTGTCATCAAGTGGCCAGATGGTATCTTAGAGAAATAGTGCCATATTGAGGGTTCAGTGTTGGTCTCTTTCACCATCAGTCTGACCTTCAGCCACATCAGTAGCTAGATTAGCTTTTGTAATTGGGAATCCATGTTGTTTAGCTCATGCACAGCCTTCATCTCTATAACCAGGCCACTTTGCTCAAATGCCCCTTATGTGCTGATTCATTTAACATACTTGGCTATTTAGTGCCTCTTCTGTGGTGGATGGTCTTTGATGGATGTTAACATGTGAAGATATCCACACTTATCTTCTTTCACGTCTCCAAGCAATATTTCTTTGTCCCCAATATTCCAGTCTGTTTCCTTTTAGGATCCTGACTATTGGGTCAGGTTATTCATGAGTGCCCAGGATTTCTTACATATTCTAATGTTGGACCACTTCTTTTTTAACACAAAGTGCATAAACAGGTGCACTGTTTGAATAGTCACCTATTGAGATTTCCTCTTGCCATTGTCTTTTGGAACCATTCCTGAGAGAGGCTACAGTGAGGCGGCTGTCCATTTTCGACTTGCTCCCAGTTACCAAACTCACCCTTCCATAGACCAAGCCTGGTTTTTCCTTCTCCTTTCAGAATCTTTAAAGATCCACAGATGTAAACTGAGGAAGGGGCATTGGCAAAAGAGTGGTAGATACCATGGTGACTATGCAGCTAACTCGGACCCCTTGGTCCTGCTTGAGCTCGATTTCAGAGGTGTTATGTCCATCCCACACTGGATTGCTGCTGGGTCGGTTGACCTCAGGGCTTGGTGTGTCTGACAGGAGCCCACTCATTATGGGAAATTCTAGCTACACAATCACTGGTGTCTCATGGTGAGGCCTCTGTCCTACTAGGATTAAGTAACATGACAGGAATTGCTTTTCAAAAGTATATAATTCTCTTCCGTGGAGGGCAAAGTTCTGCTTTAGAATGCCACAGAGCCTCAATGCTATTTTCTCACCAACTCCACATAGCATCTTTTCCCACCACTGATAGATACTTCTAAGATCATAGGAGCATGGTCCAAGTGGCAAGACAGTTGGCACCACAGCCTGGGCATGCCAGGAGCCTTCTCCTCCTCTGGGCCTCACTCAAAGCTGGTAGCCTTTGCATCACTCTGTATGTAGTTCAAAGCCATTTTCCTAGGTGAGGAATATGCAGCCACTGGGAACCGAAGGTATCATACACCATTCTGCACAATGGGAAGTGCAAGATGCAATAACTTGTCTTTACTTTGAAGAGAATGGCCTGGCCCAGCTCCAACTACTGAATCATCACAGATTTTACAGATATATTTGGCCCTTGAATCTTCTTAGGGTTCCTCTACCAAATTCTAAAGTAAATGTGCTTTCCTAAAGCCACTAATGTGCTGGTCACCTCTTGTTCATCTGATCCAATCAACTTAATGTCATCAACATTGATCGATGTGATTCTGTGAGATGTCAATATGTTCCAATGTTTTAGATATCTTTGGACTATGTCATGAAAGTGAGAGTGGGAGTTAACGTATCTTCACAACAAGACTCTAAATACATAATGTTATTCATTCCATGTGAATATAAATTGCTTTAAATCCCCTTTTTGTTTGGGATAGAAAAGAATGTATTCACCAAATTAATGGCCACATGCAAAACACCCAAGTTTGTAACAATCTGCTCTAGCAAAGATGACCGCATATGGCATGGTGGTTGGGGCCACTACATAGTTGAGCTTGCAGTAGTGTGCAATCGTCCTTTAGGATATATTCAGTTTTTGCAAAAACTAGGTGGTTAATTAAGTGGGGATATGGTAGGAAACAATGCCCCATATGCTTTAATAGTGGCACTTATCTCCTTTATTCCCTCGGGATGAGACATTGCTTTTGATTTACTATTTTGAGTAGAAGAAGGTGTGACATTCCACTTGGCATGCTTCATAGTAATAGTCATTACCCATTGGTCAAGGACACAATGTTTGTTTTACACTGATGCCAAGTATGCCAATCCTATTTGTGTATGCAGGGACAGGGGAAATGACTACTTAGTAAGTCCACGGATTTAGTAGACCCAGAGTATGCTGGTCCTTATCCAAGACTCTATTTCATACCTGACCACCATATGGCTCCATTCTAATGGGGGCCCAGATGATCCTTCAGGTCTGTAGGTATCAATGTCCAGTTCACTCTGTGTTCAACAGTCTTCAGAATGTCTGGTTATTTCTCTTTCCCAACTGTACATAGCCATAGGTCTTTTGGGGAAAGAAGCAGTGGAATTTCTACTGTGTATATTTGCCAAGAATGCAGGATTCTTCCTCCTGGGGACTCAACCACCTCTTCAGTTAACAAGTTCTTAGTCTGAAAATTGCCTCAAGTCTGGAAACTGAGCAAGGAGCCATGACTTTTTATTGGAGTGGCCTCAACCTCTTGATCATCCATCTTTGATCTCTGCTGCTAATACAAGCTATCACTCTTGTCAGCTGCCCATCTGTTTTCACCTGTCCACCCTTTGTGACATGGTATTCAATTGACAATCTTCAGATCTCTCTGTGGACCAGACTCTGCCAGTGTGTGATAAGTAGGATTCTTTGGTTTCTGGCAATTAAATACTGTTGCCTGGCCTTTATTGTCTTGGGGGTTCTAGTGTCTTTAACAGGTATGCTGTACTTCCTCACTCTACATAATATTTAACCCTTTACTTGCCTGTCTTCTTCACTAGGTTGAAAGTAATGTTAGGTCGGGCTATATCCATCAATGAATCCTCAACACCTAGTAAATTCCCTGGTAATTATTAGGCCCTCAATACATGAAATAACTGGAATGAAGATTATTACCTTTAGTGCATGGGTTTTGTGATATCTGTTTCAACCGCTCTGTGATTTAACATTTGTTTCCTGGGTCTCAGCTATTTTCCATGTGATGAAGGATGCCGACTAAGTGATCTGTGAAATATGATGGACTCAAAAATGTACTTCCCAGATCCTCCTTTTAGGAAGGACTTGCAACCCAGCTGGAGATGCGCTGGCTGTGATAAGTGGAGTAAAGGGCCTCTCTGCTGCAAATGAACTGCAAAGTTCGTACACCAGCAAGAACTGGAAAGTGTGCCTGGGACTGGAATCTGAGGGTGCTAGATCCAGGATGCCAGAACAAAAATGGGGTAGAAAAGAGTGTATTGATCTGGATGCTCTTTTCTTATATATAGGATTTAACCTCACAAGGAAGTAGTGTACACTTGCTGTTGACATGGCTCCTGGAAGCAATGAAAATGTCATGACTCCAAGTGAACAAAGACGTAATGCCAGGTTTGCTACTGTGGAAAAGGGAGTAAAAGGTTTAGGAAAGTGATTATGATTGAATATACGTATACTGTAAACCACTGGAAAAAATACCAAATAATTATGTTTCCATGAAAAGCCCCAGAGGACAGACCACATATCAAGGCCATCAGGAATGCATGGTGAGAGGGGTACCAGAATCACTAACCGGTTCGGAATTGGGCTTTCTTCACAAGTTGAAAGTTGTCTGACCCTGAATATGTAACAACGTTTCTGAGTTTTAGTTTTCTCATTGACAAAATAGATTTAACACCTTCCTCATAGTGTTTTCACAAAGATTAATTGAAATAATGTTTGTAACAAACCTAGCATAGTATTTAACACATAATAATAACAGCAGTTACTTTCAAGTATCTCGTATCAAGTGCTTTGGGGTTATATTGGAGAGATAACATGGTGAAGCTCTGTTTTAACCTGTCTAGAATGAGATTTTTATTCCTAACTCATGACATATAGTGGTGGCTCATTTCGCCTTCCTACTCTACATGTAGAAATATGGCCATTTGGGGTATGACAAGGGACATTTTATGGACAGTTGATCTTAACCAAATAAATAGATCCCCTTGGGATCCATTCTAGAACTATTGAAAAAAGGAAAAAAAAATATTAGATTTTTTTAGGTCTTATAAATGCCTGGTCATCTTCACCAACATTTTGGAAGAGACTGAGAATGGAACACACAGAAGAAAACAGAGCCCAGAGACTGGATGGGAGAGGGTGAGAGTGGATAGGCACAGATTCTTTAAATGTTGGATGCAGCTATATTGTCCAGATTCTCCTCTGGAATCTTACAATCATATGAATCAGTATCCACCCTTACCATCCCCTTTAAGAGCTAGTTTTAGTGGGTTTCCACCACCTTTAGCTAAAAAATTCCTGACTTACAGAAGCAGGTAATCTAGTGTTTAGGAGCACAGTAGGATTCTTGGGGGAAATAAAATCTAGGTGGACACTTGAAGAATAAGTTGGAACTGATCAGGACCAGTATGTTAGGAGGAAGGATGAGGTAATATTGCTGAGTTAATAGTAATGGAAAACAAAACACTGTATGTTCTCACTTACAAGTGAGAGCTAAGCTATGGGTATGCATGGTCATACAGAGTGGTATAAAGAACACTGGAGACCCAGAATAGAAGAGGCTGGGAGGGGGGTTGAGGGAATTAAAATTACCTATTGGGTACAATGTACACTATTCAGGTGATAGGTACACTAAATGCCCAGACTTCACCACTATACAGTATATCCATGTAACAAAAAAATCACTTGTACCCCCTAAATCTAATGGTATAAATTTGAAAAAAGAAAGAATGATTAAAAAATATAATCACCAAATTAAATGAATCATTTCTGAGCCTATTTACTCCATGATAGATTCAATTCTAATAGTTTAGTTATCCGAATTCTAAATATTGTCACAGATTATAAATAGTAAATTATAAGGGTAAGAGGGCATTGCAAATTTCAGACTTACTGACAGAGTGGCAGGTGGCCTTGATGTGAACAGTGTCAGTGGAGTAGTGAGGGTGACGACAGCCTGATGGTTAGGTGCGATCAGAGAAGGTAAAAAGCAAAAGTTATAAGAACCAAAAGATTCTGCGTGCTGCATTTTGAGTGGAGGCAGACTCCTCTGCATTCAGTATCCCTTGACATCACTACTGTATGGCAAGAATAGTAATATCACCTATGATATATTGAGCCCTTACTACATGTCTAATTTTACCCTAACAACTCTGAAAGGTAGGTATTACAATTCAGTGCATAATCATTATTGTTTATTTCTACTGAATCATTCATATCAACATGAAAATATGTTATGTCTCTCATCTTAAAAAACAACAAAAAAATACCTGTGTAACTCCAATTGTCCCTGCAATTATTGCCTAATCCCTTTGATCTCCTTTCTAGATCTTCTTCCCATTTAAAGAGTTGTCTAAAACTTGCAGTCTCCAAGTCCTCTCCTCTGATTCTCTCTCTTTTTAAATTGAGGCCTAATTAACATTCAATGAAATGTGCAGATCTCAAATGTACAGTTCAATAACTTTTGACAAGTGTTTAGATTCATGTAACTAGCACCCCAAAGAAGGTATAGAACATTTTCATCATGCCAGAAAGTTACCTCATGCCCTTTTCTTTTTTTTTTTTTTGACACAGAGTCTCACTCTGTTGCCCAGGCTAGAGTGAGTGCCCTGGCATCAGCTTAGCTCACAGCAACCTCAAACTCCTGGGCTCTAGCGATTCTTCTGCCTCAGCCTCCCGAGTAGCTGAGACTACAGGCATGCGCCACCATGCCCGGCTAATATTTTCTATATATTTTTAGTTATCCAATTAATTTCTTTCCATTTTTGGTAGAGACGAGGTCTTGCTCTTGCTCAGGCTGGTTTCGAACTCCTGACCTTGAGCAATCCACCCGCCTCGGCCTCCCAGAGTGCTAGGATTACAGGCGTGAGCCATCGCGCCCGGCCCCTTTTCTAATCAATTAGTACCCTCCCCCAAAGAATTTCTATCTTTATAGTTTGTTTTTGGACTTCTTATCCTAATGGAATCATGCAGTAATTACTATTTTTAGTATGGTCTTTTTTCCTCAATAGAGTGTTTTTTCATCTTCTTGGGTGTATCAGTAAGTAGTTCATTCTTATCTATTGCCAACTAGTATTCCATTGTATTAGCATACACAGTTTGAATATCCATTTTTTTGTTGATGGATATTTTAGTTGTTTTCAGGTTTTGGATGTTATACCAAGACTGCTTGCAGTATTTGTGCACAAGTCTTTGAGTGGATGTATGTTTTCACTTATCTAGAATGTGTTGGTATTATAGGCAGTGAATGTTAAATTTTAGAAACTGTCAAAGAATTCTTTAAGGCAATGCTAACACTTCATATTCCAATGAGGAATGTATGAGAGGTCTGTTTGGTCCACATCCTTACCAATGTTTAGTGTGGGCAGTTTCTTTGATTTTAACTCTTCCAGAGAATACAAATGGTATCTCATTGTAGTACCTTATCACATTTTCCCTGGTAACTTCTCATTTTCTCTCTCTTTTTAAGTTTCTTTCAGTTTATTACCATTAGATCATATCCTTTTGTCCTACCGTATTTATCCAGAACTGTCCAATTTTCCCCATTTATTTGTATGTTCTTTTTATAATTATTGATACAAAATATCTTACATATTTATGGGGTACTTGTATTTGCTACATGCATAGAATATATAATGATCAAGTTAAGGTATTTGGTGTATCCATCACCTTGAGTATCATTTAGCATTTTTATGTGTTGGCAACATTTCAAGTTCTGTCTTTTAGCTACTTTGAAATATACAATCCGTTGTTGCTAACTATAGTCACTCTACTATGGTCTCAAATACAGGGGCTTATTTGCTCCATGTAACTGTATGTTTGTATACATTAACCAGCCTCTTTGTGTCCACTGTCTCACCCACACATCCTTCCAAGCCTCTGGTATCTATCATTCTATTCTGTATCTCCATGAGTTCAGTAGGTTTTTTTTTTTTTTTTTGCTCCCACTTAGGAGTGACAACATGTGGTGTCTTTCTTTCTGTGCCTGGCTTATTTCACTTAATATATTAACCTCCAGTTCCATCCATGCTGCTACAAATGGCATGGTTTCATTCTTATTTATAGCTAAATAGTACTCCATTTTGTATATATAGCACATTTTCTTTATCCATTTGTTCGTTGATGGACACTTAGTTTGATTCTATGTCTTTGTTATTGTAAATAGTGCTGTGGTAAACACAAGAATGGATGTATACCTTTGATACACAAATTTATTTTCCTTTGGATAAATACCCAGTAGTTGGA
This sequence comes from Lepilemur ruficaudatus, assembly GCA_963574885.1. Taxonomy (NCBI): domain Eukaryota; kingdom Metazoa; phylum Chordata; class Mammalia; order Primates; family Lepilemuridae; genus Lepilemur; species Lepilemur ruficaudatus. The sequence continues at coordinate 18,922 of CAUYRT010039316.1, read as the reverse complement.
TTGCTGGATTCTATGGTAGTTATGTTTTTAGATTTTTTGAAAAATCTACATTATGTTTTCCATAGTGGTTGTACTAATTTACATTCCCACCTATAGTGTATAAGAGTTCCTTTTTCTCCATATCCTTGCCAGCATCTGTTATCTTTTGTATTTTTATAATAGCCATTCTAACTGGGATAAGAGGATATCTCATTGTGGTTTTGATTTGCATTTCTCTGATGCTTAGTGTTGTTGAGCATTTTTTATATACCTGTTGGCCATTTGCATGTCTTCTTTTGAGAAATGTCTATTAATGTTCTCCTGTCATTTTTTAAATGACTTTTTAAATTGTTATTTGAGCTCCTTGTATATTCTGGATATTAGTATCCTGCCATATGAATAGGTTGCAAATATTTTCTCCCATTCAACAGGTTGTCTTCTCACTTTGTTGATTGTTTCCTTTGCCATGCAGAAGCTTTTAAAATTAATATAGTTCCATTTGTCTATTTTGTTATAGTTGTCTGTGCTTTTGAAGCTTTAGCCATAAAATCTTTGCCAAGACTAATGTCTTGAAGTGTTTTCTCTATATTTTTTTCTAGTTATTTTATAGTTTTAGGTCTTATGTTTAAGATTTTATCCAACTATAGTTGATTTCTATAAAAGGTTGAGACACAGGGATTAAGTTTCATTCTTCTGCATATGGACATCCAATTTTCCCTGTATCATTTATTGAAGAGGGGGTCCTTTCCTCAGTGTATGTTCTTGGCAACTTTACTGTAAGTCAGTTGGTTGTAAATACATGAATTTATTTTTGAACTCACAACTCTGTTCAATTGGTCTGTGTGTCTGTTTTTATACCAATACTAATGCTGTTTTGGTTACTATAGCCTTCTAATATATTTTGAAGTCAAGTAGTATGATGCCTTCAACTTTGTTCTTTTGGCTCAGGATTGCTTTGGCTATTTAAGCTTTTTTGGTTTCATCCAAATTTTAGGGTTATTTTCTGTAATTCTGTGAAAAATGGCAATGGTGGGGATTGCATTGTATCCGTAGATTACTATGGGCATTATGGTCATTTTAATGATATTAATTCTTCTGATCCATGGGCATGAGATTTTTTAAAATTGTTTGTGATCTCTTCAATATTTTTCATCAGTGTTTTGTAGTTTTCCTTGTAGAGATCTTTCACTTCCTTGATTAAATGTATTCCTAGGTATTTTATTTTTCTGTAGCTATCATTAGCAGGATTGCCTTTTGGGTTTCTTTCTCAGCTATCTCATTATTGATATATAGAAATGCTACTGAGTTTTGTATGTTGGTTTTTGTATCCTCTAACTTTATTGAATTTATTTCTCAAACCTAGGAATTTTTTGGTGGAATATTTAGGTTTTCCAGATATAAGATCATATCATCACCAAAGAGGAACAATTTGACTTCCTTTTTTTCTAATCTAGATGCCTTTTGTTTCTTTCCCATGTCTGATTGCTCTGGCTAGGACTTCCAGGACTAAGTTGAATAGGAGTGGTGAAAGTGAGCATCCTTGTCGTGTTCCAGATCTTGGAGGAAAGGCTTTTAGCTCTTCCGCATTCAGTATGATGTTATCTGTGCATTTGCTATATATGACTTTTATTATTTTGAGGTAAGTTCCTTCTTTTCCTACTATGTCAATAGTTTTTATCATGAAGGGATGCTGAATTTTATCAAATGCTTTTTCTGCATCTATTGAGATGATCATATGGTTTTTGTCCTTCATTCTGTTGATGTAGTCTATCAGGTTTATTGATTTGAATATGGCGAGACATCTTTGCATCCCTGGTATAAATTCCACTTGGCCAAGGTGTATTATACTTTTGATGTGCTGTTGAATTTGGTTTGCTAGTCTTTTATCAAAGATTTCTGCATTTATGTTCATCAGGAATATTGGTCTGCAGTTTTCTTTTTTGGTTGTGTCTTTGTCTGGTTTTGGTATCTGGGTAATGCTGGCCTCATAGAAGATGTTAAGAAGATTTTGCTCCCCTTTAATTTTTTGAAATAGTTGCAGAAGGGTTGGTATTACTTCTTTACATGTTTTGTAGAGTTCAGCTATGAATCTATCTGTTCCCAGGTTTTCTTTGTTGGGAGACTTACACTTGCTTATTCAATCTTGCTACTTATTATTTGTCTGTTCAAGTTCTCTATTTCTTCTTGAATCAATCTTGGTAAGTTGTATGTTTCCAGGAATTTATTCATTTCATCCAAGTTTTCTAGTTTGTTAGTATATAGTTGCTCATCATAATCTCTGATGATATTTTGTATTTCTATGGTATTTCTATGGTACCAGTTGTAATGTTGTCTTTTTCATTTCTGACTTTTTAAAAATTTTCTCTTCTTTTCTCGGTTATTCTAGTTAGTGGCTTATCAATTTTTTCTTTTTCTTTTTTTCATACCCTTATCAGAGGATTTATTTATTTATTTTTATCAATTTTATCTTTTAAAGAACCAACTTTTCATTTCATTGATCCTTTGTATTATGATTTTTAGTTTCTATTTCATTTAGCTCTGCCCTAATATTTATTACTTCTTTTCTTCTATTAATTTTTGGTTTGGTTTGTTCTTGCTTTTCTAGTTCCTTGAGGTGTATCATTAGATTGCTTATTTGAAATATTTCCTGTTTTACATAGGCATTTATTGCTATAAACTTTCATTTTAGCACTGCTTTTGCTGTGTCCCACAGGTTTTGGTATGTTGTGTTTCCATTTTCATTTGTTTCAAGAAATTTTTTTTCCATCTTAATTTTTTCATTGACCCAGTGGCTGCTTGGGAGCATATTGTTTAATTTCCCCATATTTGTATAGTTTTCAAAGTTCTTCCTGTTCTTAATTTCTAGTTTTATTCCTTTATGGACTGAGAAGAGAACTGACACGATTCTGATTTTTAAAAATTTGTTGAGACTCATTTTGTGCCTAACATATGATCTATCCTGAAGAATAGTCCATGTGCTAATGAGAAGAATATATATTTTGCAGTTCTTTGATTAGATGTTCTGTAAATCTCTGTTTGGTCTATTTGGTCTAAAGCCCAGTTTAATTATGATGTTTATTTGTTGATTTACTGTTTATATGATCTGTCTCATGCTGAGAGTGGGGTGTTAAAGCCCCCTACTTTTCTTGTATTGGAGTTTATCATTCTCTTTAGATCTTGTAATTCATGCTTTATGAATCTGGATGTTGAAGTGTTGGATGCATATATATTTAGAATTATCATATCCTATTGCTTGACTGATTGCTTTATCATTATATGGTGACATTCTTTGTCTTTTTAAAACTGTTTTTGACTTAAAAGCTGTTTATCTGATATCGGTATAGCTACTTTTGCTCATTTTTGGTTTCCATTTGTGTGGATTATCTTTTTCCATCTTTTTATTTTGAGTGTGTTTGTGTCTTTGCAGGTAAAGTGCATTTCTTGTAGACATTATAGTTGAATCATGTTTCTTTATCCATTCAAAAAATCTATAACTTTTAAGAGGAGAATTTATTTCATTAAGGTTAATATCAATATGTGAGGTTTTGTTAATATCAATATGTGAGGTTATAATTGTTTTCTGAATGTTTTATATATTCTTTGTTCCTTTCTTTTTCTTTTGTTGTTTGTCATTATGGTTTGGTAGTATACTATAGTGGTACCAGTTGAGTCCTTTCTCTTCCTCACTAGTGTTAGGTTTACCGGTGAGTTTTATACTTCTGTATTTTTTCATGATGGCAAACATCATCTTTTTGTGTCCAAGTTTAGAACTCTCTTGAGCATTTCTAGTAGAGCCAGTTTAGTGGTAATGAGTTCCCTCAGTGTTTGCTTATCTGGGAAAGACTTTATTTCTCTTTCATTTCTGAAGGATAATTTTGCTGGATATAGTACTCTTGGATAGCAATTTTTTTCTTTTAGCACTTTCAATATGTCATCCCATTCTCTCCTGGCATGTAAGATTTCTGCCAAATAATCCAGTTTTAGTATGATGAAGATTCCTTTATAGGTGACTAGATGCTTTACGCTTGATATTTTTAGTATCCTCTCTTTTGCTTTTACTATACACAGTTTTATAATCATGTGCCATAGATAAGACCTTTTTGAATTATATCTGTTTGGGGATCTTTGGTCCTCCTGCATCTGGGTGTCTGTCTTTTGCTAGACTTAGAGTTTTCATCTATATTTTTCAAATAGGTTTTCTAACCCTTTTGTTCTCTTTTTGCAATTGAATACACCAATAATTTACAAAATTGGTCACTTTATGTTGTCCCAAATGTCTTGAAGAATTTGCTTATTTTTTAATATTCTTTTTTTTCTTTTTGTATGACTAGATTATTTCAAAAGACCTGTTTTCAGGTTCTGAGATTTGTTCTTTTGCATGATCTAGCCTATTGCTGAGGCTTTTGAATGTATTTTGTATTTCACTGAACGAATTCTTCAGTTCCAGAATTTCTGTTCAGTTTTTCTTAAAAATATCTATCTCTTTGGTAAATTTCCATTCATATCCTGAATTATTTTTCTGATTTCTCTGTATTTTTTCCCAGAATTCTTTTTTATCTCATTGAGCTTCTTTAAAATCAGTACTTTGAATTCTTCATCTGGATTATCAAGAATTTCTTTTTGATTGGGATCTCTTGATGGAAAATTGTGTTCCTTTGGAGGTGTCATATTTTCTTGCTTTTTTATGTCTCGTATGTTCTTATTTTGATATCTGTACATCTGGTGTAACAGTCACTTCTGCCAATTTTTAAAATTCGCTTTCATAAGGGAAGACTTTTTCCTGAAGATGTATATATGTTATTGGTTGGGTAGGATGCTTTGGCTTTGATTTTAGGTACATACATTAGTGTAATCTCTGTATAATTTCTTCAGCTGTAAACAGCATCAGTGGTATCTGTGATTTCCTGAGTGGCTTAAGATATGGTTATTAGTGGAGGCTGTGGTGAAGTTTTGCTGAGGACTAGGATGCCAGGTGGACTAGTCTTTGGGCCCCAGTGGTGGCAGCTAAGCATACCTGGGCTTGGGATCCACTGTAATGTATGCTGGCACTGATATTAGTGGGTCCAGACTGGTGATTCTTAGGCCACCAAGTGGCTTGCTTGGATGCTGTTAATGACATTGATGTGATGAATGTATGGATGGATGAGTTCTCAGATCCCAGGCAGTGGGTGTGATGTGGGCAATGTCAGTAGGTGATGGAGTAACTCACCGGAACCCAAGCAGTCTGTGCTTGTGTGGGTGGCTGTGAGTTTCGGCAGGCCAGTCCCCTGGCTACAGGTGGTGTGTGTGGTTGGGTGCCAGCTATGGTAATACTGGCAGGTTGGATTCACCCAACCTCAACCTCCAAGAGGAGTGTGAAGGTGCCAATGATGGTGGACTGGGTTGGGCAATTTCTAGGCACCTGGTTGGCATGCTAGAGTCCTGGGGGCTGTGTTAGTCTTGAGGCCTGTGAGGGTGGAGGGGCTCTGCTATAGCTAGGGTTGTAAATGTCCATGGTGGGAATGTGGAGTTCTGGGGGCCTCTCACTTATATTTTCCCTGCTTCCGGGAACTTCTCTCAGCTCCCAGCCCTCATTCTCTTTTTGCTCCTACCCCTTCACTTGAAAATAGTCCTTATAAAAGTATACAATAACCATATTGGCAATCCAATGGGAATTGCTTACTTATATTTTGCATGGTTTGTCATTGTAGTTTCTTGGAAAGCTTCCAGATCTGCTCATCTTCTGTCATAGACTGCTCGACTGTTTCTTCTCATTGTCCTTTTTTGGTTCTTCACCACCTTCTAACTTCCAACATTAAATTGTTCTTGGAATTATTCCTTTGCCCTCTTCTCTTTCTTTGGTAATCTCATTTAATCTCATAGTTTTTAATATGAATTCTGTATCTTCAGCTCAGACCTCTCCCCTTTAAACCATAGACATGGACACACAATGGCTGGTTTGACAAGTGCACTTGGATGTCTGCTAGGCATTATGACTTAACATATTCCAAAAAATGAAATCCTGAACTTGCACAATATATTTGCCACTTTGTTGTTTCCACTGTCTAAGATAATAGCAGTTTATCTATCAAGTTGCCCAGGCCAAAAAATCATGCAATCAACCCTGGCTCTTTTCTTTGTTTTATACACTGCATCAAATTCATTAGTAAATCCTTTGAATTAGGACCTCAAAAATGTATTTAGAGTCAAATCAATTTTCAACATCTCCATTACTATTATCTCAGTTCAAGCCACCAACATCTCACCTAAATTATTGCAAGTTTCCAAACTTATTTTCCACTTCCACCCTTGTCTTCTTACAATGTCTTCTAAAAAGTAGCACCCAGTGTGAGCCTCTTGAAATTGAATTAAACTAAATTAGGATCATATCACTCTTCTTCTCCTTTAATAGTTATCACCTACATGTGCCAGCCAGAGGGATGCTAGTATGAATAAAATAAACAAATTTTTGCCTTTCTAGAGCTTGTGGTTTATCAGGAAAGATGGACAATAATTACATAGTTGGTTCATAATAATTCTAATAACTGTCATAAGGGATAAGTATAGGGACAAATGAGAATGTATAAGAAAAGGTCAGTGAAGACTTCTAAAGGAAATGCTATTTAATTTGAAATCTGAAGGATGGGTAGCAGTACACTGGAGCTATGAGTATATAAAATAATTGCATTATTAGAAAGTGTTGGCATGAATATTCAAAATCAGGTTAATAAGTCTCTAAACCTTGAACTTCTAAGCACCATGTATTATCCTTGATGATAAATATGGTGCTCATGATTTATCAAGAGATCATGAGCCCCAAAGGTAATGGAGCCTGAGCATGCACACAGAATCAAGGCTCTGTTTTTACTAAACCTTAGTGCCCTTCAATCTGTTTTATGCAAGACTTATATTTTGAGATGAATAAGGCGAGAATTAATTTATTAAGAACTGTGCTCAGAAAATCAAGCTTAAATATATTTATATGGATTAATTGTAATCATAACCACCCTTATATAGGGCTCACTATAGACTAGGCAGTGTGCTGAATACTCCAGATATGAATTATTTTATTTAAATTTCACATTATTTTGAAATAAGGTCTGTTATTCCATTTTTATTGACAAAGAAATGGAAGAGATAAAATCTTAACCCACGGTCACATGGCCCACAAATGACAGAAGTGGGTTTTGAACCAGGCACTCTGGCTCTAGAGTCGGCTATCTTCATGACTGTGTTATGACTGTGAATGTTTCTATGTTTTTCGTGACAGATCTTGGCTATGCCAGCTCCAATCATGCTTTGAGAAAGCAAGCATTGCAAAACAGGGGATATTATTGATTTATTTCTTCTAGTTGTTATCTATCCATCCCTGGAGCTCGTCCGCACCCACTGTCCCCAGAAACTGGTGTGCTTTGGCAACAATTTCAACACTTGCTAGGTAAATCACAAGAGGGTTGTGTATGAACTAGTGTGACACAGGGATTGCAGAAAAGGAGGCAGTTTAGGCCCCCTCACATCAGTGTGTGGCAGGCAGCATACATAGGCTCCATCTACCTGTTTTCAGCCTACGGTCATTACCCAGCTCCCTGTAGCATCATAAAACATCTTATGATTGAAATTATGATGGCTCTTCTTTAATTGTTTTAATTGATCATATTCTAATTTTAGATTTCTCTTTTAGTATTAAAAGTAAACACAAATGTAAAAGCAAAAGAATAAATATAACCAACAATAACCAAGAAGCTAGTGCATCCCAACTTGTGAGGAATTTCTCTTGCAAACAGCTAATTGAAACATTCCTTCAATTTGTGCTGCTCAGTTCTGACAGTGGCTCTGCCCCTTGTCATAAAATCAATGGTCTTTTTTATCCCTTCCCTTCTTTCACCGGCTCGCCTCTGACTGTAGGGCCTTCTTTCCCCACTCAGAGTCTTCCTCAGATCATCGGGGTTAAGTGATCTTTTCATACCGCCTGGCCAGACTGTCACAAGGCATTGAGTGGCTTTTGAAAATGAGCCATGTTAAATGGACTTGATGGGGGTTACAACCACCATTATTGCTATCACCACTGTGATAAAATGGAGCAATAATGACGGGGAAGGTACTTATCACTGTCTTTTTGAGATCACTTAAGATAGTTTGGGTCTGAAGCTTTTTGCCAAAGATAAATGGAACATGTACAAGATAAATGTTACTATTGCAGAATCTTTTGTGTGTGAACTTGCGTGGGCCTGTGTTGTTTACCTGTGTGGCAGCTAGAGAGGGGAAGACAAAGACAGGTCAGGGAGTTTCCAGTGGCCACCTGTCACAGCTCAGGGTGAGAGTACCCTGATTTAAATGAGAAAGTCAGGATGTAGATTCCGGGACAGAACAGAATTGCATTCTGCTATTTATTTATTTGCTGTATACAATCCATTTTTCTTAAGTATGTGAGGTCATAGAATGGGTCAAATTCTGTGCTTCAGAATCTAACAATCAATCATTGCAATTTAGCTGGAGGGGGTCCAGGACTATATACTTGGAGTTATGGGTTCTAGTCCAATTCTATCACTAACTTGCTGTGTGACCTTGAATGAGATACTTAACCTTTCTGTGTCTCTGTTTCCCAGGGTGATAAACTCATCCCAGTTGGTCCAGGACTGTCCTGGTTTTAGCAAGGAGAGTACCAACTCCTGAGAAACTCCTCAGTCCTGGGAAAATCAGATAGCTAGAGATTCTTTTGTTTTCTCATCTACCTGGTGAAAACCATTGAATAAAATAAAATCCGTTAGAAATGTAAAGTAACATAATTGTCATGATATGGTTATACTACAGGGCATATCTTGGTCCTATCTCTAGACTTCAAAGTCTAAAAGGACTCTTTACATGCATCAAAATGGAACTTTCCTTTTAATAGGAAATGCCTGGTCTAGGCCCAGTGGAAGCAGGTAATGGAAAGGGACAAAGGCAATGACTAGATCACCTGCACTTTAATACGTGTTGGTTAATTTTACAAAAAATACAAAGGACCTTTACTAATCCCCGGTGTTAGGAATGCAAACTCTAATTCATTTCAAAAAGAATGTGGTAAAAAAGGAAAGACTTATAGAATTAAAATTAAAAGACAGTAATTTACGGTCTAACCTCTCTTGTATTTTAAAGATTTTGAGCATTCATTTCCTAAATTGTAAATAGTAAAACTTACAATTATTATGAAGAAATGATGTTAAGATTGTGTATGTGCCTGCCATGTAAAAGTTGCTCAATAAAAGTTAGTTTTCTTCCTAAAAAGATAGAGTCCTTGCTTCATTTATACCAGAACAAAAGTGGGAGTTACATAAATTTTCAAGCACATTCTCTCTTTTATAATGCAAAATGCATACACACACACATATATGTATGTACAGTAGACAATTTTTTAGAGTAGTTTTAGGTTCATAGCAAAATTAAGAAGATACAGAGATTTTCACACACCCCCTGCCACCCCCCCACATGCATAGCCTCTCCTATTACTAACATCCCCCACTAGAAGGGTACATTTGTTACAATTGATGAACCTACATTGACATGTTATTATTATACAAAGTCTATAGCTTACATTAGGGTTTGCTCTTGCTGTTGTACCTTCTATGAATGTGGAAAATGTATAATGAATGACATGTATCCACCACTATCGCAGGGTACAGAATGGCTTCACTGCTCTAAAATTCCTCTGTGATCCACCTATTTATCATTCTCTTCCCCTAACCCCTACCAATTACTGATCTTTTTTTTAACTATCCCCACAGTTTTGCCTTTGCAGAATGTCAAATAGTTGAAATCATATAGTAGGTGGCCTTGTCAGATTGCAGAATGCCTACATTTTTGGTTTGTGTATTCATAGGTTTCAACAAGGCAAATCACTTGCTTTGTCTGGACCTTAATTATGTTACTCATAAAATGAAGTACTTAAGGCAATTCTGAAATCCCTTTCAGTTCTAACATTGTGCTAGTCTAGAATCATCAATAGCCTTTAAGATTTTTATTGATAAAATTTTTATAAAGTACAAAGAATAGTGTAACAAACTCTCCTGTACCTGTCACCAGTTTTACCACTTACTAGCATTCCAGAATAGCTTCATATAGAAAGAAAAAAATGAATATAAAATATTATGTGCTCATTGTGAAAATGTAGGCAGTATATAAAGAAGCAAAATAAGATGCTCTATAGTAAAATATGCTTACAGACTTGTTATTTGACAAGGCAGCAACATCTTTAAAATTTAAAATTTAACACATAGTTGTCAATATCCTTCAGTTAAAAACATGAAAAAAAAAATAAAATGGTATAGAAATTGTGATTTCTAATCTAGAACCAGCCACTAATGCTACCCTCGACCTACACAGGTCTCATTTCCTTGTCTTATAATCAAAGGAGTCAAACTGGATGCTGCTCAGCTTATGAGAGGTGGTGATGTCATCTAATATTTCAACAGGCTGATTTTATCATAATAGAAAATAAGGTTAAAACCAACCACATTTTGGCTTTAAAAAGAATGGATGAATACAGGAGTAAAATCATCCTTTACAAATTCCAGACAACACTTTTTTTTTTTTTCTAACAAGTACTTACATTTTACTTCCACATCATTTCCTTGAACATTCATTTCCCTGGCTGCTTAGGTTGGCTGGTTGACTAATGTAGAACCCGTCAATCGGTATGGCCACAAAACTTCCTCATGTCTCTGCAGTACCAACTCCGCCATGGTCATCCTTGGAAATGGAGCTGATGGCCTTGGATGTTCAATGCAGACCTCAGGGCTCTGAGAGAACTGGTTAAAGGGCTCAGACACTTTGAGGATGCAGAAAGTCCTGTTATATATGCCTTCTAGTAACTGTTGTGCCCTCACAGGAATCATTCCCATATAACATTTCTCAACACCATTCCCCAGACAGCCCCTAAAATTAAATTGGTGGACAGGGACTATCTTTTTCCTATTGGCATCCTTGTTGAATCCTTGTCAAAGATCAGTTGACCATACACATATGCATGGGTTTATTTTGGGGCTCTGTGTTTTGTTGGTCTATATGTCTAATTTTATGCCAGTATCATACAGCATTTGGTGTATACTATACAGCATGGCTTTGCAATATATTTTGAAGTCAGGGAGTATGATGCCTTCAGTTTTGTTGAGTGTATAGTAGTGGACAACAGAATGGTGGTTACCAGAAAATGGGAGGAGGAGGATATGGGGAGTTGTCACTCAATGGGCATAAGTTACAGTTACACAAGATGAGTAAGTTTCAGGATCTGCTGTACAACATAGCCTATAATTAACAATAAACTATTGTGTACTTAATATTTTTTTAAGAGAGTGATCTCATGTTAAGTGTTCTGACCACTTTCTGGTTCTGACCTTTGTGACACACACACAAAGGGACACAAGAAAACTTTCAGACTTGATGCACAGGTTTATTAACTTCCTTTTTCCTTCCTCCCTCCCTCCTTCCCTTGCCTCCACCCCATTACTTTATTTCCTATTTTCTTTTCCTTTATTAATCCTCAATTTTTCTTTGTTAATTATTTATTATCTTATAGAAAAAGGCCACATTTTAGGCACTTGAGGATGAGGAAGGTATAAAGATGAGAAAAAAATTTCAAAAGCTTTTCAGAAGTTTACATAATATAGTGAAAAAGGCAAGCATTCTAACCACTGACTTGGTTCTTTACTTCTTTTATGCCAGGATGAGTTATTGCTTTGGTATATTTTGTTGGTAAGCTATTGTTTAGAGAAATCAGCATAGATATCTGCTAACTATGTCCCTACTTTAATTCTTTCCATCTTGAATTGTGAGAGAAGATAGGTCATATATTCTGATATCCTCTCCCGCCCCCTTGAGGTAGGGAGGACAAGCTCCTTCTTCACCCCAAACTTCACAACCAGCTGCCTCTTTGCAGTTTATATTTCTACAAATGGAAAGTGTCCTGCAGCTGATATGTGACCGTAATGCTAGAAGTTCTTAGTGCCACTAATCTTTGCCCTGTGGCACAGCTATAATTACCCAACAAGGAAACCTAGTAGAGTTTACCAGGACAATGCCATGTAATGACACAGTATTTATAGGTGGCTGTGGATTATTGTGTAATTACACTGAATAGATCCAAAAGTAATTACCAGTATGCTACCCCTGGGGTTTAGAGGGAAAGAATAATCATGTGTACAGACCTCTTTCTCTCAAAGCAAATCCCTCTTGTAGGGTTTCTCAGCAGGAAGGGAGCAAAGGAGCTTTAATGATTCTGTGTGGTCAAATGCTTTGCCTAAGAGCACAGCTTTTAACCCCATTGCTCTGGCCTGTCCGCAATTCAGGAAACTACATTTTGCTGTCTCCTGTGTTTTCCATTTCAGCTTTCACCCCCAAAGAAGTTTCAGTTCAGTGTGATCGTGTTCATTGCTCTTAAAAATAAACCCAGCATGGCACGGACTTACTGCATTTTGTTCTGTCTGCCCTGGTTGAACAGCTGACATCCAGGCACCACTGAAAATGAAAGGATCCACAAGACATGGTGTATGGTTGTGTGGATTTCCCACTCTGAAAGGACGATGAGATATGCCCGTAAAGCAATACAAGGCAGAATGTGGCCAGTTCCTTAGGAAGCTAAGGAAGCACAGAGGTGTGAGGCATCAGTTTCAATAGACGGGATCAGAGATGGCTTCATGGAGACAGGGAAGTTTATGCTGGGCATTAAAAGATAGAAAGAAACTGTTGCTAAAGCAAAGATAATGGAAGGGAAGGACATGACAAAGGAAAGACTCACATGAACAACTTTATAGAGGCAAGAAAGAAAAGAGAAAGCTTAGAAAAGGGCAAGAAATCATGCTTTCTGGAATGTCTAGAATATGAGAAGGACTTGGAAATGTTGAAAAGTGGAGTGAGGTCAGATTGCCAAGGGCTTGTGTGTGAACTTTATCCCCAGTGGAATAAAGAGCCACTGAGTGAAGAAATATGATTAGGAATTGACTTTAAGAAGATTAATACGGCAAAACTCTGAAGCGTAGGTTATAAGGGGAGGGGGGAAAGAAAAATGTTTGAGTCTGAATGGTCTGGAAAAATCCCATCGTAATATCAAGTTGAAAGGCAACTGGATAATCGAAACTTTGTACCCTTTGACCATCATCTCCCCATCAGCCCCTCACCCAGGCCCGGCAGCCACCATTCTACTCTCTGCTTTTGTGAGTTCAACTCTCTTAGATCCCACATGTGAGTGAGATTATACAGTATTTGTCTGTCTGTGCGTAGCTTATTCCACTTACCATTGTGTTCTCCAGGTCCATTCATATTGTGGAAAATGGCAGGATTCCAGTTTTTTAAGAAGGCTGAATAATATTCACAGTATGCATGTACCACATTTTCCTTATCATTTATTTGTCAGTGGACATTTAGGTTGTTTCCATATCTTGGCTATTGTGAATAATACTGCAATGAATACAGGCACGCAGGTATCTTTTTGAAATACTAATTTCAATTCCTTTGGATGAATACTCAGAGTAAATAGATTTAGACATCTGCTATACAACACCAAAGTGCCTATAGCTAACAATACTGTATTTTATACTTAAAATTTGCTCAGAGGGTAGACTTTATGTTAAGTGCCCTTACCATGCACACACACACAAATAATAAAGTGAGTGGGAGGAAATTTAGGGAGGTGGTGGATGTGTCTATAGCCTTGATGGTGGTGATGGTTTCACAGTGTATACTTATCCCCCAAATCACAGAATTGTATACATTAAATATGTATAGCTTTTTACATGCCAATCACACCTCAATAAAGCGGTTAACTAAATAGAAAGGCAATTGGAACCCCTAGGTGAGCAGCTCTGGAAATGGAAAGGAGAAGAAGTTTTAAAAGAGGCATCACATTGGTTCGGTGAGCAGATTAGAGTTAGAATTAGAAGTGAGAGATGAGGAAGGGGATGATGTGAAGGGAATATGATTATATGTCATGAAGATGGCACTGTTATTACAGGAGACAGTAGACACATAGGAGGAGCCATAGCAGGAAGGAGAGTTCAGCTTTGATAGATGGTGTTTTAGAAAAGATCTGCAATCCCTTTTAAGAACAGAAAGGATAATTTGCTATAAACCAGCAGTTCTTCCAGGAAGCAGAAATTTCACTGCCCCTCATTAGTGCTCTGTTTCCTCTTCTAAAGAATTAGGGCATCAAACAACAGGACAGCAATGGTCCCAGCTAATGCATGCATGCTGCCTTTATGAGGAGCGCAAGTACAGCAAGGAGAGATGAACCCCCATCTGTCTATAACAGGCTTCTAAATGTATGAAGCCCAGAAAATCAGAGTTTTGCTATTTGTAGAGCCTCTGTAGGATCATGCTCATACAGTAACCAAATTACCTCATTATAGTGTGTTGCCTGTAATTACTGCTATTCTTTTGGCTGCCTTGCATAATGGTAAGGCCAGGAAACACAAAGCCACTCACCATGAATTATCCCTACCCAAACCTCACTCAGGCCTCATCTCAGTATTATATTACAGTATTTTGTTAAGATAGCAAAAAAAAAGAAAGCTTAAATTCGTAAACTACCTTGAAGGAAAAAGTGCTGTACAAATGTCAATAATACATAAGGGCTTAGTGAAATGATCTCTACGTATGGAGTGTGTGCAGGAGTATAAATTAATAAAGTCTTTTGAGATATATTGGGTTCTTTTTTATGTGTATATTTGGTTTTTCTTATTTTGAAAGCAATGTGGATGTCTAGGCTTCTAGCTTTTTTGTCTTTTATTAAATTGTGCTCAAACCAAAGAAGAGACAAGGTATATAGATATACCCTTTGTGTTCTCTCCTTAAAAGAAGATTGGGGGGGGGGGGAAGAAAAGAAACCTCTTTATTTATGATGCTCTATTTACATGGAGAACCTTATTCAAAATAATGTAAAACATGGATAAACTACAGGGAAACTGTAATTTTAAATATATACTGGGCTATGTCTTTACTTCACAAATGGAGATAAAAATTAGATTAGTAGTGGAAAATTTGAGTACTCAAAACTGAAGCTGTTTAGAGTCATTTCCTGGAAAGATGTATTTTCTCTTTTTCTCTTTAGAGTGCACAGGATCTCCAACCAGTCAGGAGCTGACTTGTCTATGATTCCTATGTCCTGTAGAGCCCATAGTGTAGGACAGCCCTGTCCAACAGAAATTTAAGAGCTGCTGTAACAAATTACTACAAGCTTGGTGGATTAAAAAACAGAAATTGATTCTCCCTGGAGAACAGAGAGCTCTGGAGCCCAGAGTTTGAAATCAATTTCACTGGGGAAAAATTGCAGTGTTAGCAGGGCCACATTCCCTCTGAATCTCTAGGGGAGAATCTGTTTCTTACCTCTTTCAGCTTCTCACGGTCACTTGCATTCCTTGGCTTGTAGCCGCATCTCTCTGATCTCTGCCTCCATGGCCACGTTGCCTTCTCCTATTCTGTGTGTATCCAAATACCCTCTGTTTGTGCTTAAAAGGAGATATGTGATTGCATTTAGGGCCCATCCAGATAATTCCAGGTTATCTCCTCATGTCAAAATCCTTAATTTAAGCATTTATGTAAAGACCTTTTTTTCAAATAAGGTTACATTTACAAGTTCCAGAGTTTAGGATCAGCTGTCATTGGATGGCCATTACTCAGACCACCACAACATATAATCAAAAATTATTAATGAAATATTTTACATTTTTGTACTAAATCTTTGAAATCTCGTGTATATTCTTTCTTCACTGTGCATATTAATTGGATGCTATGTTTTACTGGCTTAAATGAAATGTAGTACTACTATACCAATAAAGTTGTACTTGACAGAAAAATATTTTATATTCCTTGAGTTTTTAAAATTTACATTAAAATTAAAGAAAAGTGAAGATTTAATTCCTCAATTGCACTAGTCATATTTCAAGTGTCCAACTGCATAGTGAGCATATTGGCAGTGGCTACCATTTTGAACAGTGTTGGTCTAGGGAGCCTCTAATTTTTCTTAAGTCAGTAAAATATATATAGGCATGTTCTGTGTACAATTACATGAATACATAACATTTTTGCATTAACAATTTAATGTTGAACCTTAAAGCCACTATACTGGTAGCTTTTATTTTTCTATATTTTATAAATGAGTAAACAGAAGATACACATGTTGACAAAGATACATGGGTCCCTAGTGGTGGATATATACTTGCCCCTAGCAGTATTTCCATGGCACCATACTGTATTGTTTTTCTAGTAACATGTTCCCGCTGAAACCATGAGAATTTTCCTCTCATTCAGAAGTTCATGTATGGGTTACCAACAACTCTGCCAAAGGTTGAATCCTTCCTGAAAACATTAAAAAACTCTCTGCAAAGAAAATAGTTTCCTACATTTTGTGCATATGGTATCTCTGCTTTGTAATAAAATCATAATTGATGCTATACTAGTATCTGCAATATATTATGTTACATAAATTTTGTAATTTTGGTTAAGAGAAATAACATGCATTTGTATTATTTTCTAGTTTTTGTAGTACTTTTGATGCATTATTTCATTTGACTTCCTGAGTATCCCCCCAAATTAGATAAGAAAAAAAATACTTTATAAGGATATCCAGACACACAGTTTTAAGGACATAACATATACCAGTATATGTTTGTTGAGTGAAATAAATAAAGGAAAATAGAAAATAGAAAAGAAGAATAGCAAAAAGAAAGAAAGACATAAATAAATTTATCTTATTTATTTAAATAAGACAAACTTACTGAAAACTGAAGACAGAAAGAACATTCCTGGATATAGCAGTCAGTGGTATTAGAATTCACACATACTGTATATAGTGTAGCCCTGTCAGTGTCACAGTTCTGATGATTCAGTTCTTTCTCAGTGGCTGCCTTTGACATTTCAGCTCTGCGGAGTTCTGAGGACCCTCTTCTGTGTCAAATATATATACTCCATCTACTCCGCTGAGCCTTCCCCACCACCTCACTCCCCCTCCACCTCTTCACTTCATGTGGTGCTGTTGCTGGTGATATTGACAGACTAAAGGATTGCTCATTCCCCACAGCCCCACAAGGTAAATTAAAAAAAGAAAAAGTCAAAGCTATTTCTGGACCCTCTTGTACTTAGGGACTCCCAACTCAATACATCTTGGTTGCTTGGAAATGATGTTTATTAATAAGTGAGGAAGGCAGAGTTAGTTCACGAAGCTTCAGGGTCACCTATTTAGGGGATAATTTACTTCCCAAACAAAATTTTGCTTTGGATTCTTGTGAGCTGTTGAGCACAAGATATTTGGAATTAGGCAATTACTGTTACCAGATCAGTGAATGCAATAAATAATCAGAGGAGCTGGGGACAATTTCCAAAATCATTCCAAGTTCCAACATATGAAATTTCTTAGCAATTAGCCCACCAATTCAAAAGGGTGGTTGCAATTATTTATAGGATCATGAGATGTCCACAGAAGATCAGATTTAACTCTCATTCTTTCTTTCCAGAAAATAAAAACAGCAAGAAATAGGGGAAATTTTATATATTAAAAAGAAGCAGATAAGAAATGTGATGCAATTAAGTGGGGGAGCGTTCCAGTAATGTGGTACTTTGAACTTTGACATCTATTCTCTTGAATATGATACTGAATCTCCTGAAATGACCCAGATGATATAATGTTAGAGAAAAACGTGCATTTGAGTTGGAAGGTAGGAAAGGGCCTCTTACATGTAGACCCTTAAAGAAATTTCCAATACATATGACATAAAAAGTAAATGGAGATTGCAGGTGAAGATGGCAGAATAAAGGTACTTTTACTTGCCTTCCTGAAATCAAATGAAACAAAAAGAATACTGAAAGCAGCAAAGTCCATCTTCTGCTAAGCTAGAAAGCAATCACACCTCACGGCTATGAAGAAGGGCATCCAGGGCCTGTGGAAAACAGACCTAGTCAAAGCTGGAAAACAAGGGCAGATTTCTCCCCTTTATAGCACTTCAACCCTGTGCAAAATACTCCCAAAGAAGGTTAAACATACTAAAGGGCAAAAATATATGGCCCTTAACTTATGATGCAAGTCTAAGTGTGTAGAACACTTCTTAAACAACCCAGTCTGACACTAGAGACAGAAGGGAGGAATGGGCCTGATTAAAAAATAGGCTATTTTTGCAGAAAGGCTATTGGTATGTGGTAATGCCCTTGAAAAGAAATCCATGATCTAATTCCCAGAATTATGACTATGTTAGATTATATGGCAAGGGGGAATTAAGTTTGCAGAAGGAATCAGAGTTGCTAATCAACTGACCTTGAGATAGGGAAGTCTTCATGAATTATGTAGGCATGTCCACTGTAATCATAACAGTCCTTAAACAGGGGAGAGGAATGCAGAAGAGCCAGAATCAGAAAGCACTGAGAAAAAGACTTGACTGACCATTCCTGGCTTTGAAAGTGGAAGGGGCCATAAGCCAAGGAGTGCGGGTAGCTCGTACAAGCTGGAAAGGCAAAGAAACGGATGCTTCCCTGGAGTCTCCAGAAAGGAACATAGCCCTGTCGGCATCTTGATTGTAGCCCAGTGAGACATGTTTTGGATTTATGACCTCCAGAACTGTAACATAATAAATACGTGCTGTTTTAAGCCACTAAATTTGTGGTCATTTGGTACAGCAGCAATAGGAAACTGCTATGTGGTGTGACAGAGTGAAGGAGAAACAGTGGATGGTAATCAATCTTGCAGTTGACAAGTTTAGTCTGCTAAAGATACGTAATGTTAAATTACAAAAGTAATTTGTACAAAAGTAACAATAGACTGTTAAATGGGGCTTTGCTCTAATAATAATAATTACTATTAAGTACCTGCCATGTAGCAGGCACTGTACTAAGTGCTTTATATGAATTATCTCCTCTAATCCTCAATAGAACTCTGTGAAGTAGGTGCTATTGTTACACAAATTTTAAAAATGCAGGGCATGAGTCTCAGAGAGTTGAAGTAACCTAC
>CAUYRT010039315.1:0-28548 GCA_963574885.1 Lepilemur ruficaudatus | reverse complement strand
TACTTTGACAGAGTAGGTTTTTGAATGTAACAAGATAAGTCAACTTGAGTGGTAATATATTTTGGGAAATCAGCTCACTACAAACTGTGACTGTAAACATTGTACTGTAAATGTTTTGTAGTTTTCCCCCAATAAAATTTTCGGAAGAGGAAAAAAAAAATTGATACCTAAACATTTTGAAATCTCATTCAGGGTATTTCAATATATCAAATATAGGGAACTTAAATATATAAATTTTTGAATCATTAAAAGTGTTTTAAAAATTCCTTAACAAAAGTTTTTCATTAAAGTGTTCTAGCTTTTAATTCCTTCTTACTGCATCTATTTCATACCAGATCCTGATTTCAGAGTTTCTGAAATGGTAACTTTTCAAAATGGTACTGGTGTGGTAACCTTCGTTTTTTTTCTAGCATTCAGTTTGATACGTGTTCTTGACCTGTGGTATATTCTGGCTTTAATTAACCTGCTTTAGTGGTATAGCAGGAAAGGCTCAAATCCCTTCAACAGTAAAATGATGATGGTGCTATTTTTCATGTTACTTTGTCCTCCTTTTCTAAAATCTGTTAGCTAGCTATTGCCTGATAGCATGCTAACACTGCCTTGCATATGGACTCTGTCAGAGTAAGGGTGTGAAGAATATTTGTCTACTGAATTGTGATGACAACCAAAGGCTTTTACTAATTATTAGATCAACTTATACCATAATGGGAAATCACAAGAAGAGAGTGTCATGAACTCTAGCTTTCAATTTTAAAGTTTAGATGAGTGTGCGTGTATATCTATGTATGTATACATATATATGTATGTGTGCATGTAGATATATTTGTGCTTCTGAGAATTTACATATTTTATTTACCACTGTTTTTCTAAATTAGTAAACAAATATTAAGACAGCTATCTAGAGGATGGAAATTTAATTACAAATGCTTTAAAATGAGAAATTAATGAACATGATGTTAGTATTGACTTATAAACTCATGTTTCAAATTGAAAGGAAATTATTGAACTGAATACATTTATATCACTTCTTATAGCTTCATCAAGACAGACATACTTCTTTTAAAATGCTAGAGAAACATAAACTTGCTCTTGTTTAGGTTTAGGTTTGGTTTGTCAAAGCATAAGCTAAATAATTCTGTTTAATTCAATTCTGCATAAAATAATAACGACACTATTTTGAAAATAAACATTGATACATGTGAAGAATTTCAGGGAAATTGGAGATAATGTGGACTTTAATAGCAAATTAGTTGACCATTATAAGGGAAGATATAAAAAGTAATAGTTTGAGAAGGGATATAAGTAAAGTCAGATTGGATGGTTTTTCCTTGCAGTATAAACATTGAAAAACATTTTTTGAAGCTTAAGAAAACAAGTCAATAAAATTGAGAAAAGAGAGATAAAAATATCATGGAGGGATGACTGTTTAGTTTCAGTTTGACCACAGTAAGACTCTATATCAAAACTTTTCATATGCATAAGCAAAATTTGGCCAAAAAAATCTAGATTCTGTTAGGTTTTTGGTAACTATGTGATACTAGTTTATCACATGAGGGAGCAATGTTTAATTTATAGGCTTTAGCGGTGCTTTGCAACCAACTGCTGGTTCCTGGGATGATACCAAACAATATATTAATAAACATTTGAAAATAATTTACTTAAGTATTGAATATGAATTTTAAAAATATAACTGTTACATAAGAATGATGATTTTGGTCATTGCCTGAAGTGTTGTGTTTTTTTCTTGTTTTTTCTTTTTGCCATACATGTATAAGTTAAAAAAATGGGAGAATAAATTTAAAATGAGATGTTAAATATATAATAAAACATGTGATATATAGATTTGGCAAAATATGTGAAAGTGAGGTAAAATTAACTAACGTTTTGGAAACCCCAAAATAGAATGCCAGTGAGACTAGACCTTCTCAGGGATTGAAGTGCTCCTGTTCATCACTGGGGTACTTCCCTCATGTTTAAGGTATTTGCAAAGTCAAGTTGAAAATCAGAAAGTTGATTAGTAAGCGTAGACTTAACAACAAGGCATTTGGCTAGTTTTGTTAACTATAATATATTAACAAGGTCATGTAAATACCTGGAATCCACTTGAGAACAATGTAGTCTTGTTCTACAAAGTTGAAGCTATGGAGGATAGGTTTTACAATATTCAGCAGTTCCCAGGATTATCAAGGGACGGTTGTTTTAAGATCATTTTTTAGGAAAGTCCAGAGAAGCCCCTAAAAAGTTAAGATAAACACCCTTAAAGAAAACAATGTTGATGTGAACTTCCGAGGAGGACAGACGAGTCCTGGGAAGGCAGGCACTCCCCCTATGGGAGGTGGCAGCTGAAAAGTGTATTCCCTACAGGAAATACCAGACTTTAATCTATGGAGAGGTGCTTTTTTGAGTATGAAATAAGGTCATATTCTATTCCTGCTTTCATTTCTTAACTCTCTGTTTCCTAGTCTGTAAAATAACTTACAGAGTTGCTGTGAAGATTAAGCAAAATAATGTAACATGGCAAGAACTCAATACTAATATTATGATTATTTGCCCTGAGAAGCTGGTCATATTTTTTTGTGAGAATGGTGATTGCAAAATTGAAGAAACCGTATTACTTGGAGGAACATGTGGGGAATGTGGGCAGCCTTAAGTATAGATCTGAAATCACTCAGAGGGAAAACATTCTTTCCACTTTGGCACTCTGGCAGCTACGGCTGCCCTGGTGGCAGCAGCAGCCGCTATGGTAATAATACCAGTCTTGGAAACAGCAAAATTGCCCTGGCTGTGGGCAGCTGACAGAGTGTGGTGAAGAACACCTTGAGCTTCCAGGGAGTGTTGGCAAGAGAAAGGATGAGTGACTTTAAGTCCCAAAGCAGGGTCTTGAGAGCAATGTAACATGGTGGTAAATGATAGATTCTAAACTTCATAGGCTCAGACTATTAATAGTTATGTTGCCTTGGACACATTATTTAACCTCTTAAAATCTGTTCTCAAAATATGTCTGTTATGAGGATAATGGCATTAATGATGCCTACCTCAGAGCATTGCTGGCGGGATTACATAAGAAATTCAGGTAAAGTGTCCAACCCAGTAAAAGCACTCAGTAAATACTGGCTCAGAAGGAAAAATAAAACAAATTTATGAAAACAAACAGAACAAGGCACTGTTATCTCCAAGTCTGACCGATTGAATAACAAAAGAATAGATTTTTGTAACTGAATGCATCTTTCCCAAGTCTTGATATCATGCACAGAGTAGAACCATGATCACATACAAAGTGTGTGTGTTTTTCTTTTTTGCATACTGAAGTGATAAGTCCCTTTAGATTTTGGCACTTACTATGAAAGCCAAAACAGCAAAAGTTTCTTGGCCACATTTAAGATGATTATTTTTTTTTTTTTATTTTAAAAGTATCCTTTGTCAGAATGTCAGTGAATTCCATCTCTGGACATATTTTGGAATAAAGATGAGTAGCTTTCTTTTTCCTGTCAAAGCAAAGTTTCCCTTATTTTCAGGGAATTAGTAACAAGTTAACATCTTTGAAAATATCTGTCCTGGCTTTTTTGGTAAAATACTCCACAGAAATGCGCAAGTGCCAAAATGAGAGAGAGTAGGTACCAGTTGCTATGGAGTCAAAGCCTTGAAGCTACGTGCTCCTGGGGGAAGGCCCTTGGGAACGTGCTGAGCAGGCTAAGGAAGGACTTGAATAGGACCAAAATACCAGGCCAGCTGCCTATGGGCTTGATTTCTAAGATTAGTGGAAGGTGCCTCACTGATTGCAGGAAGGCAGGCTATAACTGAGGGTCTTCATCTCCTGGGATCCTTGTGGAACAAAGAAATGACATTGAAATGTTGCCACACCAGGGTTGTGTACAAAAATTTTAACCTTTTCTGCTTCTACTTCTAGATTCTTGAATATTAGCTATGGTATTCCCAAAGCAAAAATTAATCCTTACGCTATGCATGACAAATTTGACTTCGAGAGTGCACAGGCATCCGGAAAATAAAAAAGAGTTAGGTCAACTAAAAGAAGGATAATGCCTAAACATATCAACATAATTGGCTTTTATTATCAATGCTTTTGTCCACATAACAAGTGACGTATTTATGAAAATTGAAGATTCTTGCATGAGTCCTTTTTGCATGCATTTCTCATCTCTGCTGTCCCTCTGAACTCACTATGCAAAAACACCCCTTTAAACATTGAGAGGATGACGAAGGGGTGCTTTCCAGTTTTAATTGTTCTCTCATTCATTCATCACATGTTAAATGAAAGGTAATGGCAAGGCTAAATACACAAATATAAGTTCATCAGTCTGCTCCAAAAAGATGTTTGCAATCTAGAGAACAAGAGAGGAAGAAAGTGAGAGCACAAGAAATATCTATCTGAATTCTGAAAAGAGAGAGATTAATACAAACTGCAAAGGTGTGAATGATTTCCTGAAGGTCTCAGAAGGCAATTCAGTGGCGTGGATGAGAACAGAGTCTAGCTTCAGATGGTCTCTGTTCAGGTCACACTCTACCGCTTGTTGATCATGAAACCATGGTCAAGTTACTTAGTATCCTGTATCCTAATATCCTGCTCATCTCTCAAAAAGTAGTAATAGTATAACCTACCTCATTGCTTGGAGATATTAATAAGTTACTAAATGGAAAGCACATAAAACACTACATAACATTAAGCCAAGGCTGTATAAGTGTTGGTTGTCACTGTTATGTACATTAGGCTTTTGTGCTCATATTGTCCTTGTGTGTTCCCCTATGAGCTTGTTGTCTGACACTACAATTCTGAGATTACCATACCGACTATCATCTCCTTCCCATCTTGTGCATGTTTGTAAAGATGTGTATTAGTCTTGGCTGCCAGCCATAGCATCTGACTCTAATGGTTAAGGGAATTTTTTTTTTTTTAAGTCTTCACGAATTAGATACATAAGAACTAGTTACTTCTGAATCAAATTATAAAAAGTATGTTTGGGATAAAAATAGCTAAAGATGTTTAAATGTGGACATTTCTGAGATAATCCTTTTAACTGTGTCCTTCACCTAAAGTAACAGAGTAGAATGCTGAGACTAATTTAATTTGGATAGTCTGATTTTCAGTGCTGTTTTAAATATAGCTTAATCATAGCTTGTTAAGGACATCTGTGGTGTAATGGAAAGTTGATTGGATTTGGAATTACAATAATGCTTTCCAAACTGTTGTCTGCAGGAAACAGGTCCTGGAAGATGTTTGCGAATATTTTGTGAAAAGAGATTTTTTTGGTCGAATATGTAGGAAAATGTTCAATTAGCTGATCTGAGTTCAGAACCCTGCTCTGCCATTTATAGGTTACATGAGTTTGAAGAAGTCATAAGTTTTCTGAACTCCATTTGTAAGACAACAAAAATATCTCACAATTTTGAGGGGTTTTTGATGGAATAAATAAGATAATGTACATGAAAGACCTGAGAAATGCATCCTTGATGTACGTTGATGGACTCAGCTTTAGAGTTCATGATTAAATGGACCTGAAATTGGGCATTCTTTGGATGTGGTTGACACTCAGGTTTAGAGAGAAAGTAATTCCTGTAAGAAATGAAAAAAATTCTGCTTATTAGGAAGAATTCTCTTTGCTTATTTCAGATTTAAATATGAATAAAATAATATTCCTAATAAAGTTTATAGAAATATTGTTTGTTGCTAGAGCACATTTTCTTTTATTTTTTTCTGTATGATATTTCTTTAATATGCTTTGCAAACGGGTAAAACCAATGAACAAAACAGAGGGGAAAGTACCCCCATCAGAACAGGATCTGAATAGGACTCAGAAAAAAAATTCAAAACACTTTATGATGTTAAACCATCAGTTAGGAATGGACACAGTTGTAAAAACAGTTTATGCTTTTAAAACTATGAAAAATATTTGTTGAGAGGTGAATATTCCTAAAAAAAAACACACACACAGAAAATAACATATATTGGAAAAAATATGGAAAACCAGAAATTTCACCCACTGCTGGTGGGACTATAAAGTGGTACAAAAAATTTGGAAACTATTTGGGAGTATAAATTAAAGCTAGACATAGGCATACCCCATGACCCACAATTCCAGAAACACATGTGTTTTCCAAAAGACATGCACTAGAATCTTAATAGCTGTGCTATTCGTAGTAGCTCCAAAGTGAGAAACTGTCCGAATGACCATCAGCAGTAGAGTAGCTGAATGCACGGTGGTCTGTTCACACAAAGAAATATTATGAAGCAAGAGAACGACCAATCTACAACTTTGGGCAATAATGCAAATGCATTTCACAAACATAATTTAAATAAAAGCATCTAGACATAATTTTATTTATGTAAAACAGACAAAACCTATTTACGCTGGAAGTTAGGGTAGTGATTACCTTAGAAAGGCAGTGACTGGAACGAAAGCAATGAGCCTGCTATAAACCTAAGCAGGTTCTGTTTCTTGATCCATTATGAGTTACATGGATGTGGATAGTTTGTAAAAATGTATTGAGCTATAAACATAAGCCATGTGTACTGTTTTGTGGTATATTTTACTTTGTTAAAAAAATAAACAAGAAATTAAAAAAAATCTAGCCCTAGAACAGACTGTGTTTTCAGCTTCTAAAATGAAAATTAATCTCTCTGGGTGTTCCCTGAGACACTCAGTACTGATTCTGCTTTGTGTCAGTTGTTTATCTTTTTCTTCTTTTCATACAACATTAGGGCTGCTTTGCTTATACTTTATAGTATAAAGTTCTATATTTGTTATCGGCTTATGAATCACCTCTATCCTTAAGTTGTTTTAAGTGCTTATCAGGCACCAACTAGTATGAGCCTAAAGACCAGGCATGTAACAGGCCATTTTTAGGTAATGAAGTAGCTGTCCTTGTCTGTGACTTAGCCAAAGCTATCCTATCTTCAGTCACTACAAAAGACAAAGAAAGAACAATTTAACAATTATCACTCTGTCAAATACAGTTTAGTCAAATTCAGGGAGTTTAAATATACAAACAAATAACTGTGGAGCTTCCTAATTGATATTGATAAGAGACTTCATCAAGTAGGGGAAGAATTCTAAAAATTTACATTATGTGTGAAATCTCAAGAAGAATTTAGCAATTCATAAAATCATTCTATACTATAAAAACGATCTGCAAAAGACCATCAACAATGTATTATAGTTGAACTTTGAAGTTTACGAATGCATTTTTTTTTAATGTATGGGATTCTAGTTTTTCCCTCCTCTTCCTTCTCATCTTCTAAAATAT
Source organism: Lepilemur ruficaudatus (assembly GCA_963574885.1). Taxonomy (NCBI): domain Eukaryota; kingdom Metazoa; phylum Chordata; class Mammalia; order Primates; family Lepilemuridae; genus Lepilemur; species Lepilemur ruficaudatus. Next base: position 21,288 of record CAUYRT010039315.1, on the reverse strand, counting down.
TAGGGCTTTTCACTGTTACTTTTCTTCTTTGCTGTTTTCATTTTTCACGGCTCGCTTAGATAATATAATCTTGCAACACAAAGGCAGGACGAATATGAGTAGCACTGTGAATTGTTAAAATGTATTTTTCAGAAAAGTATGAGTAAAGAATTGGAGAAATAAACAAAGGATTGATCGTAATTTCAAAGATTCCTTTCCTAATTTTGTAGTCTTTTAGGAAAATGAAATGATTGCTTTTTTTCCAGTAGTGGCACTTGCTGATAGCTGCTAAATTACACTTAAATATGTTGAAATATTGCTAATGCTAATTGAATAGATTACTAATTGAATAGATTAATGCCACATGAATAGATTACTACATGAGGAAGAATAAATTTATAGTAGCATCCTTCTAATATGCAAGATTAAACTGTTTGATATATTAGATATCCAATAATTTAATAACCTAATTATGTTTTTAGGGTTCAGATCATGAAAATAATTTTTTGAAATAGCCAAGTAACTTAAATTTGACTTCAGCTCATGATAGGTTCATGGCAAGTTGCTGCACTTAGGGCTACTTTGGAAATAAAAAATTTTGATTAATGAAAATACATTAAAAGAAGAAACATTGTAAAATTTCTTTAAAAATATGGTAACAAACATTTTGGTTCACAGTATGATTTAGATAAGAGATCATCTCCTATGCTATCAATGGATAAATATTTCACATTCAATTATACTTTTAGTAGTATGTTATTGCTATTATTAAATTACACTTTGAGTAGTACATTATGCTTCAATAGTTCAAATAATTATATTCAAAAAAGAAGGCTGAGTGTGGTGGCTCACACCTGTAATGCTAGCACTCTAGGAAGCTGAGATGGGAGGATTTCTTTAGCTCAGGAGTTAGAGACCAGCCTGAGCAAGGGTAACACCCTATCTCTATAGAAAGAAAGAAAGAAAGGAAGGAAGGAAGGAAGGAAGGAAGGAAGGAAGGAAGGAAGGAAGGAAGGAAGGAAGGAAGGAAGGAAGGAAGAAGAAAGAAAGAAAGAAAGAGAAAGAAAGAAAGAAAGAAAGAAAGAAAGAAAGAAAGAAAGAAAGAAAGAAAGAAAGAAAGATTAGCTGGGCCTGGTGGTGGCATGCACCTGTAGTACTAACTACTCCAGAGGTTGAGACAAGAAGATCACTTGAGCCCAGGAGTTTGAGGTTGCAGTCAGCAATTATGATGCCAATGTACTCTAGCGAGGATGACAGAGCAAGACTCTGTCTCAAAAAAAAAAAAAAGAAAAAGAATTTCCAAGGTATGTACAAGAACTTATCTACAAATATGTTCTTCATTACAGTATCGTTTTCACAACAAAACCAAAAAAGTTTTAAAATTTGTTTTAAAAGACTATTTACGTAAGATTTGGACTCACAGTGTTGAAATTGAGTTGAGTAATGTCCAAATTCTCTAAATAACTTGTGTATCCTCTTTCTGTCTCTCTCTTTTTCTCTCTCACATACACACATATATACACACATTAAACTCACCCATGGCCAAAGACTGAGATAAACCAATATTGAGTTTTTAATAAGGATTAACTATGAATGATAAAATTACAAATGGTTATTTAAGTTTTCTCTGGGATTTTCCAAAATGCTTTTTCCCCTTTAGTGAATGTGTATTCTTTTTGTAATTAAGAAAATATTTTTGAAATAATTATTTTTTAGGTCTTTATTTTAATGGTATCTTGTAGTTTTTTCCTGGCATATTATCTAAAATTGTGAATCCACCTTCTGATCTAGAGACTTTAAATTCCCCTTTCCTTACGTTATTTTGTTGAGTACTTAACACACCATCTAACATACTATACATTATAGTTATTCATTGCATTTTGTTTTTCTCCTTAACTAATATATACATAATACATATTTCTTTAGGGCTGGGATTATTTCCTATTTTGTTCATTGGTGTATCCTTAGCATCTATAATGTTGCCTGGAATATAGCATGAGCTCAATAATTATCTGCTGAGTTAAAGAATTACTTTTCTAAATATATCTCATGATATATGCATAATATCGAGGCTGTTTCTTATGTTAAACAATGCACATAGCAGAGGAATTAAGTTACCATCCTCATGAATGAGAAATTAAAAATTCAATCTTTCTAGTGGAATTATCAAGATCAAATAAAATACTGAACACAGGCTCTCCCTTCTCAATTTGATACCACCTACAGATGCCAAATTCTTTGTTAATGACTTTCATGTTGTAGCTTTTGCTAATGTTGAGAACCCAACATGTTCCTGGATGGTGCTTTGAGAATAGGCATCATTTAGAAACAGGCACACACTTAGTGTAAAGAGATGTATTCTCTTTACAGAGAATACAAATATATTTTTGATGCTGTAGAAAACAAATTCTAAGAAAATCTGGATTTTCAATGTTTGGATGATGCTTGCAGTTCCCAGTTACTCTTGCGTGGAGACCAAAAGGGTGGCAGACTTGTAGCAGCTTAAGAACTGGCTGGTACCCCGGCTGCTGTTGAGATCCATTTGAAACTTGGCAGGAAGATTAAACTTGAATTCTTTCATCCCTTTCTTCTGCTGCTTGTTTGCTTTGGAGTTTTGAACCGCACTCGTTAATAAGTGTTAACAAGATCTTTTAAAAGGAACAAGTAGTAAGGAGAAGAATAACAAGAGAGTAAAGAAAAGAAGTCAGACAAAAAGGAGGAATAAAATGGAAAGTAAAGCAGAAAGGATCAATTCCAAATTGCTTAAAGTGATTGCATTTGGATATGGAGGTATGTGGCGATCTAGATCATTACCAAACCATGGAAATACCATCTTCTGAAAAGTCATCATTTCCTTTAAACTAAATTTACCCAATGTGCAAGTTACTGAAATTGAAGTCACACTAAAATAAACCAGATTCAATTGCTAAATAGTAGATACTTCCCGGCTGTTAGGATCCTTGAAATGACTAGACTGCCAACATCCTCATCATTTCTATTTTCTTAAAAAGTAAATAGTCTCAATGTTTGAAGCACTGGATGCTAGTGACTAAAAACTTAAAAGCAGCCAAACATTTGGTTTATTTTATGTGGATATTATTTAAATAAACAGTTAGTAGAAAACACATGTACTCTTTTAATTTATTGGCATAAGTATCCTGAATAATGATTTATTAAATAATCTCTAAGTGACCTGAAAGAGGTTAAACAATTATATAAGGACGTTAAATAACTCTAGTGCATAAGTTGTGCACCAGACACTAGCAGAATAGCCCCAAAAGGTTAATTCAAAAGTCATTTACTCCTAATATTTATGTATGTATTTATTATTGACATGTAATAACTGTATATATTAATATTTATGGGGCACATAGTGATGTTTCAATACATATAATGCATGATGGTCAGAGCAAGGTAATTAGAATATCCATCCTCTCAAACATTTATTATTTCTTTGTGTTGGGAACATTGAATATTCTCCTTCTATTTGAAACTATATATTATTGTTAACGATAATCATCCCACAGTGATAGAGAATGTTGGAACTTATTTATCCTATCTAGCTGCAATTTTGTATCTTTAGTAAATCTCTACCTTACTAATCAATTTAAGCAATATTTATTTATTGATCACCGCCAATGTGCCAAGCACAATTCTAGATACCTAAGATATGCATTAGTCAGCTTTCTACTGGGATACTTTTACAAAATACACAACCCTGAATCCGAGTGTGTTACAGGAACATTTGTATCTTGCTCATAGATCTGTGAGCTGTCTGTAGCTCTGCTGGGCTTTGCCGGGTTAGGCTGGGTTTGGATTTAGACATATGTAGGATTCAGGTCTGCTATTTCTGTCTATTATCTTAGGAACATGCCCAACGAAACAGCAGCTACCTTGGACATGCTCTTTTCATGGAGGAAAGCCTTTGTTTAAAAGTGGAACACTGTCATTTCTTCCCACAGTCCATTGACCAGAGCAAGTGCCAAAGCAAGTTCAACATGAGTGGAGCTGTAAGTGTGCTCTTCCCATGGGGAAGGAGCCCGATATATTTGCTGATAATAATAATAATAAAAGCTCTATAAAAAATATAGTAATGAACAAAACAAAGAAATATACCTGCACTTGAGGGTGTTTCTATTCTTGTGGGGAGATAATGAAATACGAGAATAAAAATAAGTAAATGTATGTTAGAAGACAAAATTTTAAAGAAAGTGGTGAGCATAGCACTCATTGAAAAGGTGAGCTTTGAGTGAAGACTTAAAGGTAATGACGGATTTAGCGTGAGAATGTTTAGAAGAAACTCATTTCAGGCTGCAGGGCTAGACTTTGCTGAAGTCCTAAGCCGAGAGTGTGCCCAGCATGTCAGAGAAAGAACAAGGAGCCATTGTGGCTGGAATGAGGTAGATGAGGGGTGAGAAGGAGTGAATGAGGTAAGAGGGGTCACGGAGTCAAGAGCCACTACTTTTTAGTCCCTTCAAAGCCATTATAAAGATTTTGACTTTCACGCTGCAGGAATTAGGGAGCCATTAAAGGAGAGAACTTAGGTCTGAAAACACACCATTCAGAATTAGCAGTGTCCAGATGCTATTTAAAGCCATGAGACAAGAAGAAATAACCAAGGAGCCAGCGCACATCATGAAAAGTGCAGAAGACTAAGGACAGAGTAGTACAGTCCCTAACATCCATGAAAAGATACTGTCTTGTATAATGTTTTTTTTAAGTCATGCCTGTACAACTAGAATTAATACAACTGCAAAAGTCCAAGTGGTTTTCCTGTTGATTCACTCTTCTAATTCAGAAAATGTCTGCACAATTTATCTATTACTACTAAACAGCTGTTATTAAATTATGTCTATTGGTTGTTAAACCTCTTGAAACTCATCCTGATTTGAGGCATTTCTCTAGTTGTTTATCTGACCTCTCTTTTTATGTTTTCACAGATGGGGAGAGTTCACTTTCCTATCAGGCAGACCATGGCATCGTTGGTCGCTTCTAAGAAAATTCTTCTTGATGTTGAGTTCCTTCTAATTTCCAGGCTTTTGTTCCAGTCCTGGCCTTAGGAAAGTCACAGGATGTATTAGTCAGGATTTCCAAAGAAATAGAACCAATAAGATATATATAGATATATAAGAGAAGATTTATTATGGGAATTGGCTCACACAATTATGGAGGCCAAGAAGTCCCACGATATGCCCTTTGAAAGCTGGAGAATCAGGAAAGTCAGTGTTGTGATTCAGTCTTAGGTCAAAGGCCTGAGAAGGAGGGAGGGGCAAGAGACCTGGGGTTTCTTTAATGTCCAAGGGAAGAAGATAGATGTATGTTCTAGATCGGGGTTGGCAGGGTGGGGAGAGAGAGAAAGAGAGTGAATTAGTCCTTTCTCTGCCTTTTTGTTCTGTTTGGGCTCTGAAATGATTACATGAATTCAAATCCTAATTTCTTCTACAATCAAAGACCTCCAGGCAAAATATTTTATCATCCTTGATGGTATCATGTAAAATATTTGTTTTAGCCTATACGCCAGCCTGACCACTCTCTTCTGCACATGCTTTAGTTTGTGGGTCATAATCAAATTCACCAAAAAACAAAAACAGAAAAAGGAAGCTTCGTGTTGTAGAAGACAGTGGAAGCATAGTCTGTTCTTTTTAAATTGTTATTATTTTATGAATGCTTTAATTTTAGAAGAGTGAGATTCTCCTCGTAGAGTGTGGCTTATTCATCTTAGACAAATTATATAAAGCACTCAAAACAACATTAGTTACTACCCATGAAGAAAATTAATATGTAGATCCAACTCACCTATTCACACTTTCTTTCATTTTTTAAAAAGGAATTTTTTAACAGCTTTATTAGATATAATTTTAAGAGCATTCCTGTTTTGACCTCAAATGCTCAGTTCATCTAAAACTCACTATTCAGGCACCTTAAAGCCTTGAACTGGGCCTTAATTTTCTTATTCTTTATGACAACATGTAACTGTGCAAGTGAAGATTCATTTCAGAGATGCTTTCTTACACTGAGAGTGAATTTACTCTTGATCTGGCCATGGGATTTATCCTAAATTCTTTGATTATACAAAGCAAGCGAGAAAACTCACCTTATTCTTGTCTATTAATATGGTCACGGTTTTCTTCTCTCATAGTTTGTGTCATTTCTACTTCACCAGCCAGATTACCCGTTTTTTGATAAGAATATAAAGTAAAAAAGTACTTATAATAACCAAAGAATAGTAATATCTATTAAAACCTTCCTATGTGCTAGAACTGTTGCAAGTGCTTTACATTTAACTCCTGCAATCATCACAAACTATCTTCATGTTAGGGAGAACTGGCAAAAACACAGATAAGAAATTTTCACATGGTTAATTAACGTAAAAGAATTGGCAAACAACTAGTAAGTGACTATGTTGGGATTCTACCTTAGACAACCTGCATAGGAGTGTACACTACTGACCAGTAAGTAGTTTTCCTTAGCGCTTCCTTAATATCCAGAGAGAAAGAGTTGCCTCTTATGTTGCTTAAACATTCGCTGGATGTGCTATTTATAGTGTAATATATTCCACTACACATTTACTCATTCATCTATCCATATTTATTGATCATCTACTTATATAAACATAATTGATGGTACTAGTGATTTGTTAAACAGAATTATCTTACTTTCTTGGAGATTACACTTAAATGGAATGTTTGCAGTGGTTATTTAGAAGACTGGTCAGTGTTCTAAACACTATATATTTTGCGTTTATCCTTAACAGCAAACTTATGAGGCAGATATAATTATTGTCACTGTCAGTTGAAAAGAAGAAGAAAACTCAGATATATGAAGGTCCCTTGCTCAAAATTTCAGAGGTGTATCTATCATATGTTAATTGAATTGGCATGTTTAATTTCATTCAACATTCAGCAGATATTAATTGAGAAACTTTTATGTTCAAGGCACAATTATAATTACTCTGTGCTGCTGCCCAGTAGGATGGAAGAAGAGCAGAAGGACATATTACTGAGTCTGGAGGTCTGAGAGTATGTAACAGTGAAAGCAACGTTGCAATGGACCTTAAGAGTTGAGTTAAGGTGGAAATCTGCGTGTGTGTGTGTGTGTGTGTGCACGCAAATATATATATATATATATATTAAAAAAAAAAGAGCTGAGTTTAACTCCAGCACAGTGGATTAGGGCATATGAAGAGGGGACAGTCTAATAGGAGCATATTGGATACAAACAGAAGAAAAAAGGCAGAGGTGAAGCTGCATGAAAGAAGAAAAGTTTAATGGAAATAGTGTGGTTGGGGCATAGGGTTCCTTTGCAGGTGACAGAGGAGTAGAAGGAGATAAAGGTCAAAAGATAGTTTGCCTGTGTGAGGCTGTGATTAGGAACTTGCATTTGTCCTGTAAATTATAGGGTCATCTTTGAATGTGTCAAAGCAGAGGGGAGATCCAAACATCTCTAGACTTAGATATCTCTGGCAGTGTTATCAAAATTTACAAAATCTCACAGAATAATTTATAAAATGAAGTATGTGTCTTTTAAAAAAATGCTGATTTTTGAGAATTTTTTTTTTTCCCTTGGAGTGGTGTGCTTTCTTCTACTTTAAAAGTTAAAGAAGAAAAGCGTCCTAACCTGTACCACACCTTTAAGTCTATCAGTGTGTGTGACAAAACTCAAAGTATGTGGACTTAGGAATTTTTTTTGTAGTTCCTAATTTACTCTGGTATTTATAGCACTCATTAAATCTGAATCCAGCTCTTTAAGGCTTTTTTAAATCCCAGCATCTACACAATCATAAATACAAGAATGTGAGTTTCCAATGGTGGTTTGCTTTTCAAGAAATTTAAAAACCACATTTTTCCATCACAGCGCATTATGAAACAGTGACTAAATGCAGTTCTGAAACTGGCACCCTGATGAAGCTCGAAAAATAAATCTGTACCTGAGATTAGATAGTGTTCCAGATCTGTGCTAATATTCTCACTTGAGAGAGTGTAGTTTTGATCACCATCATGGTAAAATAGATAGAATAAATTGCCCAATCTTCTGATATAAGCAAATTCTTACATTCTATAGTTTTTGAGAGTTTATCAAATACCATTTTATGTATTACTTTGTATAAGACAGCATATTTTAACAATAGTAAAGACTATATGAGCAATATGATTGCCTAAACCTCATTTTTTTTAAAAACCATTTTAAGGTGAAACTGATTTTAAGGTTTATCTGAAGTTCTCATTTTTCAATGAGAAACTGAAGTCCTGTGAAATAAAAACTCATTTAAACTTATAAATGCACCTAGATTTTCTGCATCCAACTTCACCGCTCTTGTAGGCATATAACTTGTGAAACAGGCAGGCCCCGGATGTGAGTCTTTAATCTCCAGAAACATTTGAGGATCCTATAAATTCACTAGTTATCCCAAGATCAGGTGATTATTGAGTGGCTCTACCATGGGTATGTTTTGAAACCTGTAGAAGATTAGTATTGTCTTAGAATAACTGCATATTTTATCAATCATTTTTTTGAAAGGCATACTGCAATTCACAAATGGATCTTACTGAATAATTTATTTTTCAGCAAAAGCAATGTTAAATCAATACTTAACAGTACTTAAACTACTGACCCATGGCCTGGCCAGCTCAAGCCTGCACTGCCTCCATGGGCTCTTTCTTGCCCTTTCTCATCACATATTCTATAATGTGCACTAAGAAAATGCACAATGAAATAATAAAATCCAGATCCAATCAGATATTCCAAAACCTAAGGCATTTCTGTCAACTAAGCATTTTTAGTCATGTGGGATTTTTTTATAAGACATTTAATTAGTTTTTCTATCTTAGTAAGTACAAGACAAAAACCTTAATTGAATCTTTCTTTTAAGATTGGAGGACTTTGTTGCTTTAAGGTTATATTTTTTTTCTTTTTCTTTTTTTTCTATAGCACTTTCAAATATCACAATTGGAGAAATGCTACCCGTTGGGTTGGAGAGTGTAATACTTCAGACTCATAATATTTGCAGTGGAAATTGATTTTCATTACACAATATGCAATTCCATGTGGATTTTGAAAGATGCCTTCTTTAAGACATCATATATATATGTATATATAAAATATGACAATAATAAGGTTGCTTTATTTTTACTTGATACTGTCTTCTTGATGTTAAAAATAATTAGAAAACACACAATGTTTTCTTGTTAAGTGGGTATGATTAGCTAAGCCAACACCCTATTGCCAATAAAAATCTTATGCTTCTTCATGGCCTGAACATATCATCAGCTTTTTAAAATTAAAGCAGTAAGGACATAATTTTAGTGGTAGAATTTCATAACTTTTGAACAATAGATTATCAAATATCCATCAAGAACCAAAAAGAAAAATGAAGAAATATAATCCTAAACCATTTTACTCAATACTAATGTTTTAATAATATGTAACAATATAACTTGAGCTATATAATTGCTCAAAAAATATTTTTCTCATGCTTTAATTTCCATTTATCCTGCAGATTTTTTTTTATTATGTGACTCATAAGTTCTAGGTGTTATCATAGGCAGCAGGGACAAGGGACAAACAAAACATGACCTTTTCCATTAACAAGACTCAGTGTATTAGAGGAGGTAGTTCAAAATATTGCCATAGATTTGTTAAGTTTTGTGATCAGAGTGGACAAGGTCTAAAGTAACACTATCCAATAAAATACAAATACAAGGACAGCCACAAATATGAGCCATGTATGTAATTTAAAATTTTCTATTAACCACATTAAAAAGGCAAGAATGAACAGGTGAAATTCATTTTAATGATATATTTCATTTAATGAGCATATGTAACATATTTTCATTGCTATATATAATTAACACTAAAAAATGATTAATGAAATGTTTTTCATTCTGTTTCTCTATTGTGTTGTTCAAATCCAGCGTACATTTTACACTTACAGTGCATCTCAGTTTGAACCACCCATTGTTCAAGTACTCTGCAGTCACATGTAGCTAGTGGCTACCATATTGGGCAGTGCAGGTCTAGATCAATGAAAGGGGTGACTATTTGCACTTGAGAAAATCAGGGCTGCTTTTCTTCAAGAAGAAACCTTGAACCAGGACAGAGAACATTCAAAACCTCGAGAAGTAGAGTGTGAGAAACTCAGGTCATACAGCATGTCTGGATGAAGGAGTAGCAGAAGAGGCTGGGGAGGCCTGCAGGGACCAGACTTTGGAGAACCTTGACTGCTACTCTGTACATAAATAGCTTCCATTCAATAACTTCTCAGCCCTGTAACAAGTCTGTGATTAAATTTCAATGACCTGATCCTATTAGGAAAAGAAAGTTTAATTACATGCCTTTCCTTGTGTCAGAAAAAAATTCATCAACGAGTCAATGTCAATCTTAAGAAAAATTACCATGTCTTTATTTTTGAGGCGGTTGCAGAAACCATCAGCCTAGTCTCATGCCTTCCTGGCTGTTTCTTACCTTGAAAGGAAAACTTGCAAATGACTGAGAAACCTGTAGGATTAGCTCATGTTTTTCTTGGCCTACCAAGAGACTTTGCTCTTCAGATGCCCACACTGCATGCTTGATTTCCATGCTGGCAAAAGACAGTAAAATGTCTGGATCCAACTGGAGGAATGGGAGGAAAAAAGGGTTGAGAATGTTTGATGCCTTTAGTTTCCTTTCCATGACATTCTTTTGCATGTTCACTAGGACAAGCAATTCTTAATGTTGCAGCTATAACTACAGATTTCTGACCTTTACTTAACAGACCTTTATTTAAATATAGATTCTTGGGCAAGAAAAGAGTTCCCTAGAGAGATGTCATTCATTTTTCCTTGGGGTAACCTCTCTTCTTGTATTTGTCCAATTAAGGAAGAACAGAGCAATAGTCCACGAACCCTAGAAACTGTGCTCAGCAAGCGGTACTCAGCAATATATGCTAAATTTGCTTTGTGGGTATTTGTTTTTGTTTTCATTTAATTTTTAGAAGAAAAAAGGAGCGTGAGATGAAGTGACTAGCTATGAAAAAACAATTTCCCCTCATCAAAGGAATATGAGTGAATGTCCCATGAAAAATAACTAAATCTATGCCATTTCATTTTTTTCTGTCCTTGCATATATTATACATATGTCATATGTTATATATTTACAAATTTGTGAAGCTATCAACTATGTATTTACTTTCTTCCTCTACTTTTCTCCTTAAAAGCTGGTTTCTCCCATGCTCCATTTTACAGCCATTTCTTTCTCAGTATTTATCCTCTTTCTCTCTCAAACTATACCTGTATCTAACTCCTATAAGGAGTTTGTATGTTTTCTATGGGTACTGTACAAAATTGCCACAGACTTAGTGGGTTACAAAACCAACCAATTTATTATCTTACAGTTCTGGATATAAAACATCCTAAAATCTAGGTATGTCCTCCACCTTCTAGAGTCCTCCTGCCTGTGGCCACTTCTATCTTCAAGGTCTATGGTATAGCATCTTCAAATCTCTTTCCATGACCTCTACTTCCTTCTTCACAACTACCTCTTGTATGCTCATGTTTCTGCTTTCCCTGTAAGAACCCTTGTGATTAAATTTTACCACCTGGATAATCCAGGATAATCTCCCCATCTCAAGATGTATAAATTAATTATATCTGCAAAGTCCCTTTTGTGATATAAAGTATTTAATAGTATATTCACAGGTTCTGAAGATCTTTGGAGAGGAGGAATTATTCTGCCTACCACAGTGATGACTGCCAGTCTCCAGCTATAGACTCCAACTCTCCTGTGGCTTTCCAGCCACGTAATGTGCCCATGCACATCAAACACAACAGGCTCAAAGGTGAATGGTTCGTCTCCCGTAAAATTGGTTGCTTTGATTCCATTGCCATACTGTGGATACATCACCTAAGCCAAGAGTTATCAAGGTAGAGAACTAGGAATTGTCCTAAACGGGGCATTTTTTACTCCCACTTGCACCAAAGCCAAGAGATTTTTTTTTTTTAAACTATTGAGTATTTAAAAATGTATATTCTCTATTTCATTCTTTCTATCTCTTTCCTGGTTCAGGTATTGCATAGTCTCATCTGAACTGCTACAATAGCCTGTACTCTTTGTCCCCAGACCTGCCCCCTTAAATGTATTCCCCACAGTTCCATCTAAATCTGATGATATGGTGCCTACTGTCAAGCCTTTTAATGTCTCCTCACTGTCTGTTGTCATACATTCCTTCAAACTGAACACGAGGCCCTCCCTGATCTTGTCTTTGATTATATCTTCAACCATGTGTTTTACACCTTCCTATTACACACTGTAGAACTCATTTTCCTGCTTGTGGTTCACTTTGTACTCTCACCATGCTCCTTGATCTACGTGTTTCTCTCATTATAAGTGTGGGCTGGCCTCAGTAATAACATCTATTACATCTGTGTGTATATTTTTCTAAACTGTACGTTTCTAGAAGATAGCTCTCAATTAGTTTTGTATCTTCATCACTTAGCTGAGTTTTTAGCACAATGTATACTTGTCCTACTACAATCTGTTCTTTTGGTTTTGTAAATTCGTGAGTGCAAGGCGTTTAAACTCCAAATTATAAAGGGAGATTGATTTAAATATTCTGGGAGATTTAATATTTTGTAAGATTTTTGATCTCATGTATTCTGTTTGGGAAACGGGGGGAAGTTGCTGTTTGGGGGATGTAGACAAATAGAAGAGAAGTATTAGGTTTTGTAATAAAGCAGAAATTTATACTGACCACCTGCAAAGCATATGAGCTTTTGGTAAAAGAAATATATAAACATACCTTAAATAAAATATGCTTATCTAAAATTTCCATGTGCTTGAAATGTAGGTCATGTTAGTGTCTCTCTCTCTCCTTTTTTTTTTTTTTTTTGTAATTTAACAATATGCTTGACAGCACCATAAGTCACAGTTCTCATTGGTGGCTTGTTTTGTGTGCTTTCAGGGATTAGAATCTGTTTTTAAAAGATCCTCTTACACTCTTTCTCACCCTTCCTTCTGCCTCACCCTGGATTTAACCTAACCATGACCCAAACAGTTTTCAACTGCAGCTCTGCTTCCATCCCTCACATATGTCTTTTATTTTTTCTCTTTTAAGTGTGAGTTTGGCATATAAAATTCAAACACAGCTAGTTCATTTTGAGGGGCATGGAATGTCCTACTTACTTTATCTAGTTACATTTTGGTAGAGAATTCATATAATTTCTGAAATAATTATCTCTGACATTTAGTTTTCCTCAAATTTATTTAACATAGAGAGGAAATAAAAAGAGATGAGTCATTAGTTGAAATTCTATAAAATAATTTTTACCTCAAGCTGTTCCTGCTATTTGTACGCATATATGTGTATATATGTATGTACAGTCTTGCTGTGCATGCGTTTATGCCCAGAGCTCATGTGAGAATGTTCTAGAGACAGACAAGTAGGATGAGAGAAGTTGAAGCTTCTTTCCTAAGAATCCAGTATTTATGCTATTGTCACTACATACACTAAAACTAAGATTTATCGGGTGCCAAGATCTCCACTACAAATGGCTACTGGGCATGTGGACAACATTGTCTTCTTTTAACCACCCAGTTAGTCAAACTTTCCATTTTAGGAAGGTAGGTATACACTGTTCTTGATCCACAGCCGCCAAGGTGTGGCCATGTGACTCTGTGTCTGCCAATCAGATACCCCTCTTGGGACTTAAGAAAGTGGCACAAAGATACAAGGACAGACAAATGTCTTGGAAAGGTGGCAGTCAAGAGGTACTATGGTGAGTTTCCAGAGACCGGGGTTTTCTAAGCCATTTTTAAGAGAGAATCACAGCTGTGTTCCACCATCTCTCTTCATTTCTGTCATTTTCTGAACCTAGTTCTCTAAACTGCCATGTATTGCTGAAGCCATCTAATACCCTCACTGAAAATAATCTCTGTGTCTTAGGTTTACTAGAATTAATTGGTGTTGATTGCCACCAAGAATGCTGACTGATTTGTTTAGGAGTTGGCAAGGGAAGAAAACTGAGAAGAGAAGTGTCTTAGAAGAGTTACCCCAGAAGTGAGCCTTGAGGTGAGAATTTGAGTGCCAGTGGTTTATTTGGAAGTTGACTCCAGGGATCATTGTTAGGGACATGGGAAGGCAAGACAGATGAGAAGGAGGTGATGAACAGACTACAGGTGAGGGTAACTGGAGTTCAGACCTGCCTGGAGAAGAGCGTCTAAAGGGTATGGAAGCTGACGTATTTATACTCTAAGTCCCAATTGTCATAGGCTGAGAACACTTCCTGGAGATGTTAATTCTCCAGCATTCCATTCTTTCTGGTGCTGCACAGGCTGAGAAAAGGCTCGTGGCCTGAGCACCACAGTTTTCACAATAGGATGCTTTCTGCCCATGTGGGAAGAGTGAGCGCTAAGGGCTCATACAGAGAGCATGAATGCTGTGGTGGTGGCTTTTGTGATGTGTCAACTTGATGGACAGTTAGGTAATGGACAGTTACATAATCTAACACAAATACACATGCTGCTGTGAAGGAATTCTCTAGATGTAACAAAAGGACCTAATATATCTTTGTGTAAGGGGAGTTATCCTGGATAATGTGAGTGGACCTAAGTGAATGAGTTGGAAGACCTTAAAAGCAGGGTTGGCATTTCCCCAAGAGAGAAAGAAGACATTTTTCTGTGGATAACACCTTCAACCTATTCCCATGGAGGTCCATCTTGTTTATGATTTTCCTTAGAAGATAGCTTCAGCCATGCCATAGGTTCAAGGCTTCTCCTTCCTGACTGCCTGCTCTGTGGATCTATGACTTTATTATTCAGCCCCTACAAACTATCTATCTGTCTATCTATCCATCCATCCATCTATCTATCCATCCACCCATCCATCTATCAAGAGAGTTATACTCTTAGCACCTGTATAATCTTAAAGTTTCTACATTTCTGATTGAACTCTGACTGGTATAGATTTTTGCTACCTGGGAATAGATGCTACCATAACAAATGCATAAAAATGTGAGGATGGCTTTAAAATCAAGTGGGTGGAGGCTGGAAGAAATTTGAGGAAAACTTGGAAAAGTATAATAGAGAATGCCCATATTGTCTTCATTTGATTGTAAGTAGAAATATAGCTTTTATGAGTAAAGGCTCAGACAGAAGTAAGGGGCAGGTTATTGGAAATAGGAGGATGGAAGATCCTTGCTATGTCATAGAAGAAAATATAGTGAAATTGTCTCCTGTAGGAAGAGTGGAAAATAGACAGTGTTCTCTGGCTGGTAGCAGAAGGGAAAGTCAGATTCAAAGAGCAAGAAGGATTTGATGACTATTGTTGATTTAAAGATGGAAAGAGCCATATGCAAGGACCAGAGAGTAGCCTTATATTAAATTCCTAGGGCTGCCATAACAAACTACCGTAAACTGAGTGGCTTTAATGACAGAAATTTATTTTCTTATAATTCTGGAGGCCAGACGTCTAAGATCATGACGTCAGCAGGGTTGGTTTCTTCCAAGGCCTCTCAGACGTGGTTCCCAGATCCAGCTCTTGGAGGACATCTCATCACATTGTCACTTGATAGTCCATGTTCTGGGGTTTAGTCTCTATTAGGGCCCTGTAGCATATAAGGAGCTGATTTTCAAATGTGACTGCTTCTTTCCTAAAGATGGTATGACTGGTCCAATTCCTATGGCTGTGCTGTGGCTTTTCTCTGTGGCTCTCCAGAGATGAGACATAATATTTTTTTCTACCAGAAAGACGTCTTGTTCCATGGGAACTGCCAAGCCATTTGAACCAAGTGGCAGGGTTACTTGTACCATAGACTGAAACTGCAGCAGAACCATCTTGCTCTGGGCCACATTCAAATCTGACAGCTTTCTGAGTCACTCCTTACATGGAATAAAGCAGTACTCCCAGTGTGGTATGCGTTGTGTCCAAAATCCAGAGAGGCCAATGAGGTTAACCAGCACCCTGCTTTTCACTGTGGTGGATTGGAGTACAAACCAACAGGGAATGCACTGATGTTGTAATAGCTCTTCCAGTGAAATATATGGGGCAAACAATGTTGATAAAGATTGTAGAACTAGTTAGCTGTTGTTAATCACCATACAGGGCTCCTTGAAGGCAGAAAACAGGCTATCAAATAAGGCTACAGAGTGTGAAAACCAGAAGCCTTTCTTTGTAGAATTTAAAGAGACTCACATTTCTTTCATCTGAAGTGGAAAATGTCTTGACAATCAGCCTCAAGGTTTTATAGTAAGAGAGTTAGAGTCAAAAGGAAGCTAAATGCAAATTTTTGGCAAATTCTTTTATACTGATATCTGGGCCCTGATAAGGGAGGAGTGGAATAGTGAGCCTGGTTGAGCACATTTGGGAGGATGAATTTGAGAATCTTCATCCCTGTGATCCAACAGGAGTAAACTCCCTCCCTCATCTTGAGAAAAGAGAGAAGCCTCCCATTGCCCAAAACTATGCAAAACACTCACTCAAGATAGGTGACTCACAAAGTGATGCTTGTCCTCGGTTTCTACCCTTATTTCACCTAATTGCTTTTGGGCCAATCATATAGGGCAAGTCCACCTGATCAGGAAAATAATACTCCTGCCAGGGGAAGAAAGGGCTTGTTCAACACACAGATACAGGCCTGGCTAATATGTGCCAAAGAGGACTGGGAAAATCTGCCTGCAAATGGATCTTAAAGAACAGAAATATGAGGCTAGAGAAGGGTGCCTCTATTTGTATGGGCACTGTCTTAGTACATTTATTTGGGCTGCTATAGCAAAGTACCATGGATTGGGTAATTTATAAATAATAGGAACTTACTACTCACAGTTCTGGGACTGAGATTTGGTGAGACGACAGCAGATTCCGTGTGTGGTAAGGGCTCTCTACTTCATAGATGGCACCTTCTCACTGTGCCCTCACATAGCAGGAGGGGCAAACAGGCTCCCAAACCTCTTTTATAAGGGCACTGATCTCATTCATAAGGGCTTTTAATTACCTCCCACAGGTCCCACCTCTTAATACCATCGCCCTGGGAGATTAGTTTTTAACATATGAGTTTGGGGAAGACACAAACATTCAGACCATAGCAGTACAATTAAAGAAAACAAAAACCACTTATCCATTACATATACAGAAATTTATCTGGTCTTTGTGTGTGGGTGTGGGGGGGGCATGTACATATGTGTGCATGCATGTACATATGTGTACTTGTGTCTATGTTTTCTCAAAATTTGCAAATCCACCTTCCTAAAAGATTATAAATCCTTTGAGGCCCAGGACACGGTTTTGCATAACTTGTCCCTTACTTCCTACAGTTTCAATAAGTCTGTGTTGAATAAATCATGGAGGAATGATACATTAGGAAAGCAGTAAACAAACCATTGGAAGTATGATGAGCATGTCATTGATTCTGATTTGCACCAGTTATGCCTGAAAGTTGATATCTTGCATTATGAGCTAATTCTCAAAGGATAGTGCTCATAAGATTCTTAAAAATATGACTGCAATTAATTTGATTTATAGTTTTGATTGGTGATGGCAAAGTTTTCATTAAATTTATAAGTTTAAATTCTTATTGTAAGAATGTCAGATGATCAAAAAATGTAAGTACCAACTGAACTGTATGCAAGCAAATTGTCAATGTTAAAAAAAAAAGAGGAAAATACTCCTAGATTCCTGAGAATAATTGGCAGCTTGGAAAAATCCACTGGCCAGTTAGCTTTCCTGATTCTGCAAACATCGAATAGCACATTTTCATCACCAATGTAACAGCCAAAGCATAAGACTAAATTCTGAAATGCCTGTGATTACACGTGTGGGCAGTGACTGCTATGATTGGCTGGATTTCAGATTTGAGTGTTTGTGTAGACAGGGCAATACCTTAAAAGTATTAGATCAGACCCAATCTCCACCAGACACCTAAACTGAACTGGAGAGCTACAGGTTTCTTTATTTGGTTTCACCTCTGAGCTTGTTTCCCATGGAAGCCATGTTATTTACCTTCAGAGACTTCCCCATCCATGAAAATAGGAACAGCCACTCCCCAAGAGCCTTGCAAAAAAAAAGAAATAGAATTGCCACCCATGGAATAAAGCACATTTAGTGGTGTTTGGGAACAGCCCTGTTTTCTAAATTAACAAGCAGAAGGAAGCAAAGCATGTTGCTTTTCTGGCTTGCCCTATTTCTCAACTTATTTAAACACCTGAATCTCAACCGAAACAACACCCTATTAGCTGGGAAAACAGAATCAGCCTTTAGCCAGTGAGAAGGAAATTAGAAAACACATTTCATTGTAACAGGTTTTATTTATGTATTACAACATTGCCAGAGGCTAAAGTATAAACATAACGCAAACTGTTACTTTTAATGTTTTTATTTTAAAACCTGCTAGAGGTTTCATGTGGTCTGAATTCTTTCTCAGTGACTTCCGTCTTTTTCCTGCCCACGTTGTGCCAGCCTCCCACACTTCCGGTCCTTCAAGCCGGTTCTTAAGTTGACAGAAGAAAAACATATTTCTGAAGAGGCTAAGTTTGAAGTGACATTAAAACTAGTTCTACCTCTCTTGAGTGTTTTATGGCCAGTTTATATCATTTAACAAACTTTTGCTTCTTTTCCTAAAAAATAAAAGTAAAATCATGGTATCAAAAGCTCCCACTTCTGCTACAAAGCTTGTGATGTCATCAAAATCCACCACATTTTTATGTCCCTATAACTCAGATAAAGTACATTTTTTCTTTCTCTCTTCTCAGAGTCTGTTTATACCTGACTCCAGGATTACTTTCATCATGGAGATACAATGTCATTTTTTATACAATTAAACTTTTCTCCAATGTCATGCAAGCCCTCTTTCAAATATAGTAAACTTAACTATGGGTTCTTTCTGTTGGGTAATTCAAACCAATGTTTGAGGCCTTTGGTTGACTTTCCCTTTTATCATTCAAATATTGAAATTCTCAAATTAAAACTTTAATTTTAAAAAAGGGGGGACCTCATTCTTTAATCAGGAGTGACAAAATCTGTCACTGTCATTGATGGTATAAAAATGAATTAGAAATTTTAAAAAGCCAATGAATTAAAATATCTTCTTATTAGAGTTAATATACATTTGACAGATTTAGTTTTTATTCATCTTGAGACCTTTAAAATAGTATAAAAATAAATTTTAGCTATCTCAACTGATTTATTGTTCTACCCCTGCCTACCACAAACTAAAGTCAGAAATTATAGATTCACTAGAAACAAAGCTGCCTCGGTAGGTCTTTGGCCCTTTAAATTCTGCAGTAATTATACCTCAATATTTTAACAGTGAACTCTCTACATTACTTAAAAAAACAAACAAAAAAATATTTAAAGGCAATTTTTGAATTAAATTTACCTTTTCTACAAAGAAAGTTTGTTTTTAAATAAACATAAATAAGAAAACTAAAATCAGCAATTTCACAGTTTCATTGTCTAAATTTAGAAATAATCTCTCATAAGAGAAATGAGAAAATTGATTTTTAAAAAAATCCTACGATATTAAGGTAATGGTTTGAATGTTTGTGTCCCCTCCAAAATTCATGTTGAGACTTAATTCCCAACACAGCAGTATTAAGATGAGGGGAATTTAAAAGGTGATTAGGCCATGAGGAATCCATGGACCAGGATTGGTACGTTATAAAAGGGCTGGAGAGAACTAACTAGGCCACTTTGCCCTCCCACTCGTCCATCTCTTCTGCCACATGAGGATGCAGAATTTGGCCCTTTTTTCCCCCTTCAACCATGTGAGGATACAGCAAGTGGTGCCATCTTGGAAGCAGACACTGGGCCCTCACCAAACAGCAAACCTGCTAACTCCTAGATCTTGGGCTTCCAGCCTCCAAAACTGTAAGAAATAAATTTCTCTCTCTCTTTCTTTTTCTTTTCTTTTTTTTTTTTTTTTTATAAATTATCCAGTCTAAGATGTGCTATAGCAGCGAGAATGGACTAAGAAAATTATTATAGGACATTATGTCCCCTCATCATACAATGACATAAAATGCTTGAGAGCTGTATGTTATTAATAACTGATTTTGTGTTTCACAACATTTTTTTTATGGGTAGAACTTATTTGAAATTTTTTTTTTGAGACAGAGTCTCACTTCGTTGCCCAGGCTAGAGTGCTGTGGCGTCAGCCTAGCTCACAGCAACCTCAGACTCCTGGGCTCAAGCGATCATCCTGCCTCAGCCTCCCGAGTAGCTGGGACTATAAGCATACTGGCATGTGCCACCACACCTGGCTAATTTTTTCTATTTTTAGTTTCCCTGCTAATTTTTTTCTATTTTTATTCTCCCCACTACTTTTTTTTTTTCTTCTGTGTTTAGTAGAGAGATCTTTCTCTTGCTCAAGCTGGTCTTGAACTCCTGAATTCAAGCAATCCTCCTGTTTTGGACTCCCAGAGAACTGGGATTACAGACATGAGCCAACATGCCTGGCCTGAAATTATTATTTTTTCAGTCAGGTAAAACTATATGATTTTTAAAGCTTTTAATGTCTACTATAAAGACAAGTAGAAAGGCTCATTTACTCCTAAATCAGAAATTGAGAAAGAAAGAATCTCACCTCTGGATTTGCCAGTTTGAGAAAATCTGGGACTATTCAGTTTAACAGAGTCTAGCCTATTCTTTTTTTTGTGTTGTGCAAAGTTACATGTGGAAAACATACATTCAGTTGCATAAGATATTCAAAACAGGATGAGAACTTTAAATGTATAAAATAATGAAATTGGCAAAGGGAGCAGATGTTTTTTTCTTTATCACCAACTATGCCAGGAGCCAGGGTAATAATGCCAGAAGCCCCAGTGGAATGCCCAGGCATTCAAACATCATGCTTAACTGGACACTTTCTCCCTTGGATCATATACATTAAGATTAAGTTACTAGGGGGATAGGACCTCGTGACATTTTATAAGGATAATGATAATAGCATTCCTGAAGGTTGATGTTCTGAGCATAGAATTGTTCTTAAAATAGTTAATCAAGCCATTCTTCTGATTTATAAGAATTCAAAAGATACTAAAATAGCTAAATCATAGCAGATTTTAGAAAATGGTCTTAATCACTACCAAAGGAAATTCCAGATTATAAGGAGTTAAAATTTCGTGTAAAATGTCAACTAACTGAAAGCTTGCAATTCAAATGAATCACTTCTATGACTTGTATGGAGAATGTTTTCCCCGTTTTCCTTTAGGAATACTTAATTAGACTATTTTTAATCAAAATTCTCATTGATTTAAAAAAATTTAAAAAATGTAAATTTCCACGATTAAGTAAATTTGAAAGGGCTGGTATTTGTTCACCAGCTGGTTAGATTTAACATTTCACCA
>CAUYRT010039314.1:0-11545 GCA_963574885.1 Lepilemur ruficaudatus | reverse complement strand
GGAGGCCAAGGAGGGAGGATTGCTGAAGGTCAGGGGTTCGAAACCAGCCTGAGCAAGAGTGAGACCTCGTCTCTACTAAAAATAGAAAGAAATTAGTTGGCCAACTAAAAATATATATAGAAAAATTAGCCAGACATGGTCACGCATGCCTGTAGTCCCAGCTACTTGGGAGGCTGAAGCAGAAGGATCGCTTGAGCCCAGGAGTTGGAGGTTGCTGTGAGCTAGGCTGATGCCACGACACTCTAGCCTAGGCAACAGAGTGAGACTCTGTCTCAGAAAAAAAAAAAAAAAAAAGAATAATTGATTATTATTTTTAGCTTCATTGTCAGTTACCTTTTTTTTTTTTAAGACAGAGTCTTGCTCTGTCACCTGGGCTAGAGTACAGTGGCATTAGCCTAGCTCACAGCAACCTCAAACTCCTAGGCTCAAGCGATCCTCATTTCTCAGCCTCCAGAGTAGGTGGGACTATAGGTGCGTGCCACCACACCTGGCTTATTTTTTCTATTTTTAGTAGAGATAGGGTCTCGCTCTTGCTCAGCCTGGTCTTGAACTCTGACCTCTAGCAAAACTCCCACCTCAGCCTCTCAGAGTGCTAGGATTATAGGCATGAGCCACTGCTCCCTGCCTCCTTTATCACTTTTGAATCCATCTAGTTATCTCCATCTCTGCTAAAAAAAAATCCTTCTCTGAGTATCATCTCTCAACCTGGGCTGCTTTCATAGTCTCCTAACTAGTTTTCCATATCCTTTCTTTTTCCCTCTGGACTCCCCACATTATAGTCAGAGTTAACTTTGCATAATGTAAATATGGTCATATTACCCTTGCTATTTCCCCTTGTTTAAAACATTTTAATGGATTATCCTTGCTCTTTGGCAGAACACCCACCCACACCCCCTAAAATTCTTTAACAAGCTTTCAAGATTGTGTATGATCTGGCTTCTGCATTCCTTTATTGGAAGTGCTTCCTCCAAGCCTCATTACCTCACATATACCCATCTGCTCTCAGCTCAATTGCATTCCCTCTAGTGTAGCCTGTCATAACACTATATATATACCCCTTCAATTAGCATTTTATACTCACTTGGTATCTGTCTTCCCCACTAGACTATAAGCTCCATGAGGGCAACTGCAGTGCCTTCTTATATCCTTACCATCTTTGGGGCAAGCACATAGAATGCATTCAGGTAATGCTATAGCCATGGCTGATGCCAACTAATGGTGACAAAGAGGTTGATCAATAACCCAGTTTATATAATTGTTGAAATGCGGTGAACTTTAGAGCACTAGATAGCTGTTAAAAGTTAAAAGGGCAAACTTACCAAGCTTTCCCTAAAGTTATCTGGTAGTTGGCATTACTGTTTTTGTTTTCGAAGAACATTTTCCAACGGGTGATATATTCCTGGTTGTATTTAATACTTTTGGCTAATCTAGTACACATATTTGTTGTTTCCTTTTTAGCATATGCTTTCGAAGAGCAGAAGAATCTCACAGCATGTGCTGACGGAGTACTCTTTGAACAGAAGGGGCCGGTTTATGTTGCATGTCAGTTTCCTATTTCCTTACTTCAAGATTGCAGTGGTGTGAATGATCCTGATTTTGGCTATTCTCAAGGAAACCCTTGTATTCTTGTGAAAATGAACAGAGTATGTACATATTTTACCTCTGCTGCTGCTTTTTTCTACTATCCTCTGATATCCAGCTGGCAACTATTTTCAAATCATTTTGGTTGAGTTAGTGTCCTCCTTATTAAATGTTATTTCGTGGGGTTTTTTAAAAGCTTTTTTAAAAAGCTTTTTTAAAAGGCTAGCAGTGACGTTTATTAATCTTTGGAAAAAGTTTATTCAGCAAAAAAAGATCGGTTTGTAGATTTATCATGGATTAAGGAGTTAAAGTTAACCTATTCCCTCTTGGAAATACCTACATGCATTTCACCGTAGATTAATGCGTCAAGGGGCAAGTGTTGTGGTTGTCATAACTGAAGCATGGTTTTGTTAAGATGCAGTGCTCATCTTTGAATCCTGTGTTGTAAAATAATTTAAAATTCCATGTGACTCCATCGAGTTTTAGCTCGTTTAACTTCTAAATATTTAGTAGAAAGCAGTATGTGTATATATAATCAAATAGTAGAATTACAAATAAAATCACATTCTAATGAGTTCAGTGGGATGTTGCAGTTGTAGTCAAAGCAGCAGCATTTTGTTATGTTTTACAGAAGGAGTGCCTAAATTGTATGGTTATTAGCAAAGTGAGAAGCTAATCTTCTCTACATGACAGTAATGATGAATTAGGGTTATTGTGCAAAGGAAGGTGCTTTCCTTGTATAATAAAGTGACCCCTGGCCCCTGTGCCTTGCTGCTCTTTGAACATTGTCCTTCAATTTGTGTTCTGCTACAGTTACCCTTTTGAGACCTACAGGGTCTTCTGTGAAGAGTGAGGTCATTCCTGGTATTTACTCAGGAAAGTGTAGTTTCTTAAACAGGTATAGATCCCTCAAGATCATGAGTTTATGTAGCACTGAAGTCATTATTGGTAAGCAAATTGCTACCATCTCTAAAAAAGTAAAATATGGGTTTTCTGAAGTTGGCATTGCTGTACTAAATAGGAATTTAGCAATAGGGAGAACCAGCTAGAATTTGAAGTGCCCAGACTGACATCCCTCCAATCTCACCTTCCATCTCCTTGGGTGGCCCTGGACAATGACAGTTTCCAGGTTGTCCCATAGCACTCTAGAGATCTTCTAAAACATTGCTTGACACATAGTAGGTGCTCAGTAAATGATTAGTGGGATGTTTCAACCAGACTTTATTCAGAATTAAGAATTGAGGTTAACAAAGTAAGCCAAAAGTAATGTGAAACTGGATAATGTAGTTTATAAGGTAAATTAAGTTTAACAGATGCCTCTTGTAATCCCAACCTGCTAGAAGCATCCTCACAACATCTAGATTGCTGATAATGTATTCCCATTATAAAGCTAGGATAGGACCACCTTCTTGAGTTTATTTTCTTTCTCAGGATGGCCTCTTTGAATGATGAGGGTCTGTACCATACCGATGGTCTGCTGATGGGGGCATGGCTTTGCAGGACTTGGCAGGAGGGGACAGCATGAGACATACAGACATCACTGATGAGCTGTGCTCACCTCGTGTGGCAGGGGATTTAATCCCAGTGTAGTTCCAGAGTCATTGCATGGGCACAGCTAGTTACTGCTGTGGACTTTATTATTAGGTTGCAACAATACTTGTTTTTTGAGAGGAATATTTGCATTTTACTAGCATTCACATAAACTGCACATAAATTCAGAATGCCAAAAGATACACAAAAGAGATGGATAAATACCTCTTACCACTCGTCCAGAGCTATATCAGCTACATACATTATGTAGAACTGAATAGTGCTGAGAGAGTCTTAAAATAGGCTTCTTCCCAGTGTCTGCCCGTTGTGGAACAAATGGATGTGGAATACGGTGTGGCCCAGTGGAGCCTTATGGAAACGTGGTGGGGATTGCGACCTAATACATTCCTGTGAAGAACAGTTCATTATTATGTTATACCTCTGTAGTTCTTATTTATGTTAAATGATTTGTTCATATAAATAAGTTTTAAGGGTTTCTGTTTATTGTTTTTAAGGGTAACAAAGTACAGTACTGGTTTTTGGTCAGTTCTTTGGAAATTGATTTATTTTCTAAATTGCCCCAGTACAGTTATAAGATAGCTGATTGCCACGGTTATTGTATTGAAAAGTTCATTTTAACACCTCGCCCCCCACCCTCCAAATAAAGTAAAAGGGAGCTGTAACTGGGTTAACACACAGTTAGTGCCAGTCTCAGCCTTTCCTCCCCTGGTCCCTAGCAGCAAAGGGAGGCGGTTCCACTGCGTGCATATGTGATGTTTAAATTAATCAATGTCTCTTGACCTTAGATAATTGGATTAAAGCCTGAAGGAGTACCAAGGATAGCTTGTGTTTCAAAGGTCAGTATTAAAAAAATAATTTCCATTAAAGCTTTGGTGTTTCTTAAAATTTGTCTTTTCTCTGTCATATTTTTAAAGTCCTTTCTAGTGCCATTCATAGAACAAAATTCCACCAAACTCTTTCGGAGTAGCCTTTCTCTTCCCTAATGATAATTCAAAGAGACCTTTTCCATGTGTGTTTGATTTTTAACACATTGCCTTTATGTTCACATACACCATATTTCATCAAGTCTAAGATTCACTTTTTTCCTCCAGCTGAATAACACTGAAAGTGGGATTAGCTTATAATTGATGGTGTCTTAATGCTGTATCATGATTTTCTTTCTTAATATAGTGCATTAATTGGTGTGTTAACCATCAATGCCATCTGAGATTTAATGAAATATGGTACCTTTTCCTTAAGGTAGAAACATTATTTATCTCCCCTATCTCTACTTGATTTTTTTCCAGAGTGCTATGCAGTTTTCATCTCATAACTTTCTTTTGTTTTCTCTCCATGCTGCAAATGCAACTAAGACAAATATGTAAAAGATGGGTAAGAGTTCTGAGGAGAAATTAAGTTCTAAATTTAATTTTATCATTGTGCTAAATATTAACATTCAGCTTTAATTGTATGGCAGAAGTATTTTACTTAAAATGTTACATTGAAATTACTTTTAAAGTTGTGGGAAAAAATTGTAATTCTTTTTACTGCGAAAGGATTTCTTATTTGGGCAGAAACTTCTTGCTCAGTGGTTCTCAAACATGATCACACATCATAGTCACTTGGGCTACTTGAGCCCCATTCCCACAGTTTGTGGCTCAGTAGGTCTGGGGTGGGGCCCATGGTCTGCATTTCTGACGTTTCCAGATGATGCTGATGCTGCTGGTCTGGGGCCCACACTTCAAAACTCCTGCTTGAGAGTATCCTTAGTAAGTTTTTAAGAGTATTCACTATGTAGGTTAGAATATTCATGACAGTGTATCTGTGTATACAGGAGCTTTGGCCTTTGCATTTGAACAGAATAGGTAAGCTTGGAATGGTGAGTCTATGAAGCTACCACCACCTAAAAGGAAAATACACATTCAGGCCAGAAGGGCAAAAACTTTAAACTTTTTTCCTTAGGTTTCAGTTTTGTAAGCCTTTGGCCAGTATAGACAACTTCATATAACTCTTCCCTTAAGGTTTTAAATGTATTTTTCTCCTTGTTTATCTGTTATGTATCCTTTGCTTCTAGAATAGTTGGGGGAAATGTTACCAGGTCTAATGATTCAGATTTTAGTTTGCTGTCCCTTTTGCTTTGAAGAGATGTGTGTAAAGTACATAAAATAATCAAAATAGGTGGGTTTTTCACTTTGCTTATTTAGTTGCAGATTTTGTTTTTAGGAAAACACAAAATGGGAAGAAATGTTTATGAAACTTTGCATTTCACTCCTAGTCCAGTACAAAGTAGTAACCAAGTGGAGCCCGTAAATTTTAGAGGTGTGGCCCTGTAGACTGGATGGAAGCATTTATTACATGTCATCATAATTGCTGTTTTCTATTAGATTTGTCTATATCAAGTGTTTAGTTGACATATTTATCTTTTATGTAATATATGTGTCTTTTATTTTGTCTTGTATTCTTTTTTTTTTTTTTTAAGAGACAAAGTTTCGCTCTGTCACCAAGCCTGGAGTATGGGGGTGTAATCATAGCTCACTGTAACCTTGAACTCCTGGGCTCAGGTGATTCTTCTGCCTCAACCTCCTGAGTAGCTGGGACTACAGGTGCGCACCACCACACCTGGCTGATTATTTTTCTGTAGAGCCAAGGTCTCGCTGTGTTGCCCAGTCTGGTCTTAAACTCCTGGCCTCAAATGATTGATCCATCTCGGCCTCCCAAAAAAGTGCTTGTCCTGTGTTCTATACAAGTTAGAGTCCTGAAAATGCAGACATTGATGACAGAACATGCCCTTGGAGGTGGCCTATGACTTTAAAAGATGATTCTTGCAAAAGATGTAATATTCATAATTATGTAATTTTTTTCAGCATTACATTTTTTACAAAAATGAATCAGATTCTTTTAAGAAAACTTAGAAAAATGCAGAAGAGAAAAAAAATAAATGCTACTTAGAGGTAACCAGTGCTTAAAACATTTGGTATATATGTTTCAAGTCTTTAGGAAGATAATTGTGTGAAAGAAACCAAATACATTAATTTTTAAACTGTTTTGTTTTCAGAGGAACTTAGTGACCATCAGTAAATTCTTAGAGTTAGTTGCTCATGGATTCCAATGTGATGCCATTGGGGTACTTAG
This sequence comes from Lepilemur ruficaudatus, assembly GCA_963574885.1. Classification (NCBI taxonomy): domain Eukaryota; kingdom Metazoa; phylum Chordata; class Mammalia; order Primates; family Lepilemuridae; genus Lepilemur; species Lepilemur ruficaudatus. The sequence goes on along the minus strand of CAUYRT010039314.1, from coordinate 5,302 downwards.
AAAATTGTGACAAGGATGCCTCACCCTAAGTAGCTCCTTATCATTCAGATATTCATTTCAATATTTTACCATCTCTGCATGTTCATTTTCACAGAAGGTATAAATTGCAAGTTTTAGAAAAAACCTGCCAAGATTATGGTTTAGGCACAAACCAAGAGAACAGTTAAGAGTCTATCACTACTGGGTGATCTTGAGCACATGACCTTAACTCTGAGCCTCGCCCAGTTCCCCTCTGCAGTTGATCCTGCCCATGTAAGGGTTGTTAGGCTTAAATGAGGTAAATCTAAGTTAAGTGTGGAAACTGGCAGGAAACACACTGAGATGCTCAGTAAACTGTAACTCAAAGAAAACCTTTTTCATTGTGGGGAATATCTCTGTTTCTGTGAATGAAGCTCATATATTAAGGTAAAATCTGTTCAACAGAAGCAATTAATGCAGAAAAGCACTCATCAAAGTGGCTTTTTCTCTAGTATAAAATGCTATTTTTTATTTTAAACTTTTTTTAAAATTGAGTTCAAATGTAGGGTGGTGTTTGAAGAGTGATAGAAAAAAATGGCGTCTGCAGTTTCTCTTAGTTTCTCATCTGTCTCCTGCTCTACGTGTTTTTAATCTGGATCATTAGAATCTGCCCATTTGAGGGCTGGGTGTCATCACTCTGTGCTTTGTGCTGTCGTACCCGGCCTGTTGTCTGTGTCTCTTTCACCTCCTCCCACCCCACAGACACATGCTGCTTCGCGGTAGGCAAGTGAAAGAAGCAGGGAGTAGGACTTCTCCTTAGAGGAGATGCTTAGTTTTGCTATATTGTTTTATGGGTGCTTTCAAAGGTAGAAATTAGTTTGTTCAAATCTAAATTTCAAGTGTTTAATAATGTTTTATTTTCACTAGTGCTTAGTAAACCCACTGATTTTAATCATTGTGGTCTGTTATCTGCTCACTGTGTGTTAAACTTAGTCATTAGAATTCAGCCTATTTGTAGTGAGTTACATGAGAATCTTCATAAATTGTTAAGGAGAATACTAGAGATGACTAACAGCATGAATGAACTGGATTGTAGATATTGATTAGATTTGTGTACTTATGTTTATCATGTTTTATTTGTTTTAATATGAAGGGGAGGGGGTTGTGGGGGGGTGCTTGGTTGCCTTGTTGGTTTTTGTTGAGACATAGTCTCACTCTGCCGCCCTGGGTAGGATGCCGTGGTGTTATTGTAGCTCACAGCAACCTCCAACTCCTGGGCTCTAAGCGATCCTTCTGCCTCAGTTTCCAGGGTAGCTGGGACTACAGGCACACACAGCAACGCCCAGCTCGGGTTTTTTTTTTTCTTTCTTTCTTTTTAGTAAGATGGGGGTCTCACTCTTGCTTGGGCTTGTCTTGAAGTCCCGAGCTCAAGCTATCCTCCCACCTCGGCTTCCCAGAGTGCTAGGATTACAAGCGTGAGCCACCCTGCCCAGCCTTATCAGTTTTTTAAATACATAGAATACTGGTAGACTTACAATACTTAATGATTTACATATGTTCACAAGTTTATTCATGGGAAATATGATACTTAAATCAGCTAAGAAGGGTTTTGCTTGCAGTACCTTAAATTTTCCCTAGTAGTTTCTGTTAGTTGCATCATAATCTCCCCTCTGGTTACAGTTATCATAGTTATTAATCACATGCAACTTTTGTACCTGCTGCCTCCCAGGCCTGAGTGCTGCATTCTAGATTAGCACCTTTTGGCAGCCATTGCTTTCCAGTCTTCTCTGGAAGCACAACATTTTAATTCATTTCAGGAAAACATCAGTCCCAAACCTACTGATACATTCTTGCTGTCAGTGGCCAAGACAGCTGGGGTTTGGTAGTTGGAAGGCAGATAAGATTTTACAGACAGTACATGAATGGGACTGGCATAAATTAAAAGGGACTCTCATGAAAAAAAAAAAAAAAGAGTATAAGGTGTATCAGGAAATGTAAGAACAATCAGGGTAGTTTGTGCCACAGGGTTTAATGATCTAATAATATTTACAGTTAAGATGTAAATGCAAGGGCTGGGTGCTGTGGCTCACACCTGTAATCCTAGCACTCTGGGAGGTCAAGGAGGGAGGATCACTTTAGCTCAGGAGTTCCAGACCAGCCTGAGCAAGAGCGAGACCGTGTCTACTAAAAATAGAAAAATTAGCTAGGCACCATGGTGTGCACCTATAGTCCCAGCTACTCAGGAGGCTGAGGCAGGAGGATTGCTTGAGCCCAGAAGATTGAGGTTACAGTGAACTAGGATGACGCCACTGCACTCTACCCAGGGTTGACAGATTGAGACTCTGTCTCAAAAAAAAAAAAAAGAGCAAGTATCTCTAAAAAATACACTTGTAATTCATATAGTTGGAGCAGCATTATAGTTTCCCTAAACTGTTTATAATTGACACTGCTTTAATTAGAAACACATTTTTAAAAATGATTTCTCGTGATTTAAAAAGAGTTTCTTTTGCTTTCAACTTCAGGATGAAAACATAGCAACTGTAGAAACTTATCCTCCTAATGGAATTATAGACTTAAAATATTTTCCATATTATGGGAAAAAGCTGCACGTAAGTATTTAGAAGTTCTTATGTAGTACTTACCTTTTGGGAAATTAGAAATATTTGTATTGAAATATCACCTGTCCTGTGTAGGTAGACATATGCCCTGTATGATTTGTGCATCATCTGTTCGGGTTTTTAAAAACAAATGGTGATGGTAAATTCCACATCTGTGATTCAGAGCACAAAAGCCAAGCAGGTAAATTAAGAGATGATTATCTTTAAAATATCATCTTCTTTTTCATTATGAAAGTAGTAGTATATACTTATTTGGAGGAAGTAGAAAAGTACTAAATAAATTAAAAAGCTCATTACTCAGAGATACAATATTATGTAATTTCTTATTTTTTCTTGAAATATGTAAGTATCATTTTATAAAATTTGGATCATACTGTGTACATACTTTTTAAACTTTCTATTTTGAAATGATTTCAGGCTTAAAGTGGCTAAACTAGCATAATAGGAATTTCTATAGATCCTTTACCCAAATTTCCCAAATGTTGACATTTTACCTAATTTGTCATATCATTCTCTATTTTTTAAATAATAAAATTTTCCCCCGAACCATTTGGGACTACCTTACAAATATATTGTCCCTTTACACAAAGTACTTGAGTGTGTATTTCCTAAAAGTAAGAATATTATTAATATCTGTATAAGTGCAGTGGTGGGGATATTTGTCCCCTCCCAAGCTCATGTTGAAACTTAATCCCCAACATGGCATTATTGGAAGGTGGGACTTTAAGAGGTGATTGGGCCATGAGGGTTCTGTGCTCGTGAGTGGATTAATCCATTCATGGCTTGATGCGTTATCACGGGAGGGGAACTGGAGGTGTGACAGAAGAGGAGAGAGACCTGAGCTAGCGTCAGCGTACTCAGGCCCTCGCCTCGTGGTGCCCTCTGGACACCCCCTCCCTTCCCCCCACCCCCAACCCACAAGAAGGCCCTCACCAGATGTGACCCTCCATCTTGGCCTTCTCAGCCTCCATAACTGTAAGGAATAAATTCTTTTTCTTTGTAAATTACCCAGTTTCGGGTATTTTGTTATAAGCAACAGAAAACAGACTGAGACAATAACCATAGTGTAGTTAGCAAAGGGAGTTAACACCGATACTTGTTGAAATTTCATCAGTTCCAGTAATACCCTTTATTGAAAAAGAAACAAGTGTTTTCCTGGTCCAAGATAGCACACTGTTAACATCTCTAGCAGCCTATAATCTGGAGTCCTTCCTCGGTCTCAGTTTCATGCCCTTGTTCTCTTCAAAAATGGGTATAGGCCTTTTTTGTTTATTTTTTGTTCCTCAGTGTGGGTTTGGTGTTTTTTCATGATCAAATTTAGGTGGCACGTTGTTGGCAGGAGTACCTCACAAGAAATGTCATTCTCAGGGTGTCTCAGGAGGATGTGGTGCCGATGGTCCCACTGATGGTGGTGGTAACTTGACCCTTGGTTAGGGTGGTGTCAGCCAGTTTCCTTTGTCAACAAGTACCAGGTGCGGGGGAGGGGCGATCCTTTGAGGGTCTATAAATCACCTTGTTTTATCAAAGCTTTAGCTTTTGTTGATTCTTGCCTAAATCCGTTATTAGTAAGATTATTCCTAAATGATGGCTTTTCTAGTTTCATCTTTTTCCATTTATTAGTTGTCATTCTACTCCAAGGAGGCTTTCCTTCTCCATTTATTTGTTTCTATCAGTTATAGACTCATGGATTCTTATTCTATAATTACAGAATTTGTTATAATCTTTTTTAATCATTATTTATTTTGATGTTAAAATTGTCCCAGATTTGGCTGGTAGGAGACCTTCAGGCTGGCTTCTGTGTCTTTTTGTCCTGTTCCTGTGATTGTGGGATCACAAGATATCCTAGTTCATCTGGCATGTTTCCTGCCTCAGCCTTGGAATCGGCCCTGGTTCTTTTTAGTGAAGAATTATATTTAGAAACCATAACAAAGCTAAAATTGTTATGCATATAATCAATACTTTTCTGATCGCAGTGCAGTAAAACTAGAAATTATTGAAATAAAAAGATTTTCCCACATGGGAGTGAGGGAGTGGAAGCCTCTTAAATAATTCTTGGATGAAAAGGAAAATTCACACCAAGATTGTAAAATATCTAAAAAATAATGAAGGACAGTATAACCACAACCTGTGGAGGAAAATGTAGCCATAAACACTTTCATCAATAAAAATTAAAATGTAAAATTGCAGCTTCAAAGAAAAAACAAGGCAGAGAACAGAAAATAATAGATGTAGTAGTGTTCTTTTTAATTTCACAGAATAAACTAACTCCTGATAGAGAAAAACATAGATGAAGTTGCCATAGAATTTCGATTAATGTGCTTGCCTTTTTAACAGGTGGGGTATCGACAGCCACTGGTTGCTGTCCAGGTCCTCTTTGTGCCTAACAGTACTGGGAAAGAAGTGACAGTTGAGTGCAAGATTGATGGATCATCCAACCTAAAAAGCCAGGACGATCGTGACAAGTTTTTGGGACGAGTTGTGTTCAAAATCACCGCGCATGCATAGTATTCGTAGGATATCTCCACAGAATAAATGTTGTATTGTCTGTCTTCATTTTGTATCAGCTGGACCTGCCATTCTAGAATTATGAGGCCATCTTGGAGAAAGGTGGTGTGGTACATGACGCTGGTGTAGCATCGTAACGTGCTTCCAGATCGTAGTGTTCAGTGTCCTCTGAAGTAACTGCCTGTTGCCTCTGCTGCCCTGAACCAGTGTACAGTCACCAG